>JANAVB010019997.1:4741126-5006461 GCA_029216955.1 Iris pallida
TGTGCACAGCCCGCCGAAATCCAAAATTGGACATACCGTTGGGTTCGTCTCCTCAAACAGTACCTATAGACATGTAGTTTGACGACTTTAGAGACCATAGATACTGGAACATTTTTCGATGTAAAATAGGTCCAATGGCGGACATCGTTTTGACCCGAAATTACAATTTTGCTCATGTTCCAGAATTGGACTTTTGGACAGGCGTTTTCTAGATATATCTTATATTCCAAACACGTTCATGGTATTTATTTCAGTATTCGAGGACATATACGAGATTTGGCATTATCGCTTCACTATTATGATGGTTCGAGCTATTGGACGTCGTACTATTGCACACAACCTCAGGCAAGATATATTGCTATATTTATGGCTTATATCTAGTCTGTATTTTTGTTATTGCATATTATTGTCTACTTATTTCTAGTTCTTGTAGCTGTACCATTATTATAGTTCCTGATTTATTGCCTGCTCAGTGATATTAGCTTTACTTTACTTATTATCCTTTGATTGCATATGGACGTAGAGTTAAAGGACTACCATTTGTAGTATATAACATAAACCTTAACACAATTGTACCATGAGGTATGTGTGAGATGAGTAGCATGTAGAGGTATTTGCGTGATGGCGGATCACCTGTGAGCATGCATTAGGGCTAACTGCTAATAGAGGCATGTTAGGAGACTTGGCAGTTAGTAGAGGTATAGGAGTCATGGATGTGACTCTACTAGGCATTGGGTAAAAAGAACAGTTCCTTAACGTATGTGCCATGTATGAACTTTCCTATTATTGCCGATTATCTTCGTTGGAGATACGATCCTGGATCCTAATACCAGATTTTCTGCTGGCCTCTGACATTCAATGAATGTTATGCTTTAAGGTTCCTGGTACCCTGTGGGACCATACCTGATTTTTCTGCAGCTAGAGTACCCATGCGTTGAAGGTTTGTTCTTAACTGCATAAACAAATTAGAATGGTCAGGTAACCCTCGTCAATGTCATATCACCCCGTTCCATTAGTAGCTTGGGACAATGTCACATCGCGGTATAATGTACTGCCCCTTGTCCTTGTTTGCTTGAAGGGGTAGTCCACTGTTTCGATGATGAGGTATTTGATCTTGTTACGATTGGGACTATTTACTTTACTTGTGATTTATGACACATTATATATATTCAGTAATATGGCATGTTCTTTATGTATCTGGATACGTCCCTCTAAGGACCTGGTTATCTCTCCAGGGGTGTGCTTTATGTCTTTTGAAGGTGTTCTAGCCAAGGCTACGATCTTATCCATTCCTTCGAAGATGATTGCTCTTGTTTCGTCTTGCCATTTTAGTGGATCATTTCTTTGCATATTTTCTTTCATTTAAAATAGTTGGTAGTGGATTTGTCTTCGGCCAACTACATGTATAGTGAGAAATTCTTGAGTTGATTTATATCATTATTCTTTTGATTTTGTGGATGAGATTTAATTATCATGGTTTTAGTGCATTTTATAGCATATGTACACATACGGGAGTTCCATACATTCTAGTATACTTCGTGTGCATACAGCTGACATGTCTACGTACTTCGTCCTAAGTATTTTGGGACTGGGGCATTACAGTCCTCTCGTCCCGATGACGATGAGGACTACGATCCCAACCTCTTTGTTTTATCTGAGAGATCAACCCTATAGTTCGATCAATTTTGGTATCGAAAAATTTGTTCGGGTAAAACGGTAAACTTTATCCTTTTTTGGAATATGATGTCACTTTTGAAACCCTAGGACTTCATGAATTTCTAGAAATTTCTAATCTAATTCACGATAATGTAGTTCGCATGTTTTATTGCAACATGCAAGAAGTAAACGGATGTATTCATTCCTCTGTCAGCGGTAAGAAATTTGAATTTAACGTTGTCGACATGAGTGAATATTTTCTAATACCAGACATTGGTGACGCTCTCGTCGACATTACGAAGGTTCAATTTCCTGCCGACATGACACTTGAGTCCTTTAAGGCCGCATTGTGTTATCCGGATCCAGTTTTCCAGAAACTATTATTTGTATGTCACCTCAACCAACAATTTTATGAGTTATATCGTATTATCATTTCATCTCTGCTACCCAAGACGGAATCCACTGACGAGATCACGTTCTTAGAATTATCTGCAATGTACCACATCCACTTTGGGATTATCTTTTCTTTCCCAAAGATAATGATATCCATTATCATAAACTGTCGAAGGACATGCCGTAACCTCCTATACCCTATGTATCTGGCGGCCATTTTCTAGAAATTTAACATCGATTTAGAGTCTTGTCCCATCTCTAGAACACCTTCAGATCTTTTTAGGTCTAGGAAGTTCCCTCACCCTCCTGGTGATGCACCACCTCCACCTCGTTGCCCTAGTAGATGTTCCAGACCCTGCAGCTCTGGGTCTTACTATTGGCGAGCTCTATCAGCGGTTCAATGCTTTTGTCACTCTCCAGGGACAGCAGCATCAGGCCTATCTTACTCGCTTTAGTGATGCTGAGTTTCGTCATATTTCTCAGGACCAGGTCTTGAGAAATGCAATGGCAGACATCCAGTATACGATGGTTCACCATCCAACTGCCCAGACGACCATCATCCGTCATCCTGATTTTGATGGACCGAAACTTGGTGATGCTCCATCGTATGCTTACTTCGACCCGACGTCCGCCGATTTTGATCCAACTGATTCTGCTGCTCCGCCTGCTGATCCTACTGGTGGTGCTGATGTTGATTTTGTTTGTCATTTTGGACTAGTATTTTGTATGGTTTTGTCTAGTTGCTAATGATCTGGTTGTAGTGACATTTATTACCTTTTTATGCTTTTAGACTTTATTATCTATAGTAATTTTTATATTATGCACTTTGGACCTATCAGTTGTAGTGGCATTTTTATTTATATGAGTTGTTAGCTTTCATCTACTACTGATGTTTTTAAGTGCTACTGCTAATGGTCTCGTATAAATACTTGAGTTGTTGATTTGTTATGTCATATATTTGGTATTACTCTATTTTTTTTGTTGATGTTCGATTTACAAATTGTGGGGGAGCCGGAGTACATGACATAGGGGAAGAAGAGCATATACCAAAATAAATTTTTAAAGGTTTCTTCAGACAAGTCAGGTATCACAGTTCAAATATTATATTTATTATATTTTGGTATAGAATCAAAGTTTGTCAATTATCAAAATAGGAGAGACTGTTGGCCCATTGGTCATGATCACACCTAATTTTGATAATCAATGTCAACTTTGGTCGATAAGTAAAATATACATACTGCTACAGGTTTACAGGTTTCAAAACTGCACCGACTACTACTACAAGCTACAAAAGTCTCGTCGTCATCAAGAACCAAATGCAATAAAATCATGAACAAGTTTTTACATGTTTATTCTGTATTTTATTTTTATTGAATCTAGAAAAAATAAGGTTGATCAGGATCGGTACTGGCTTAGCAAATCTAAGTCCACAAAAATCATAGCCTACCTATCCACAAATAGATATCTAAAGTCCACATTCAAATTAGCCCAAATCCTAACCAATAAAACTGGTCTGACCGACCTCAGACAACTCGACCAGAACTCGGCCCTTGTTCGATCAGGGTAGTTTCAACAAAATTTTTGAATTCCATCCATATCAGCATCCAACGTTCGAATGCGAGATTTCTGCATCTGAACTCTGTCCTAACTCTGCCCGAATTTGGTCTACAAAAACACTATAACAAGAGAAGAACTTTCATATTTCCAAATCACCCATTCATTCAATCTTCTCTTCTCTATTCATTTCTAAGTACTTTCTACGAGCTATACTTTCAAATCTTGTTTATACTACTCTTTACCAAGCCTGTACAATTTATGTTTAATCTAGAGTTTGGTGTTAAAGAATCGGAGGCTAAATTCAAGAAAATGTTCCAGTTTTCAAATTACCTTCTGGAGTCGGTTGTGCACTCGTCGCCAAGCATGTGTTGGAAAATGGGCCAACAGCACGGTGTTGTGAAGTCGATCGTGCACTTGTCCCCAAGCATGGTGTTGTAAGTTGCAAGCACTTAGTTAAAAATTGTGCCATAGTAGATTAACATCGAGCAGGAGTATTCGAGATTGGTCTAGTCCTCTCAGAGAGAAACCAGTATATATCGTTGTATCACTGAGTTTGATCTTCTTAACTCTTACTTTACTGCAAGTCATTTATTGTTATATCAGTTGCTCTTACTTGCCATAGTATATAAGTTTATAGTTTTTAATTGGTGATTTATTCAGCTGCACACATACACACTCTATTCACCCCAATCTAGAGGTGCCCAATGGTCCTACACTTGTTGGATATGAGCACTAAAAAAGGAGGCTAATTGCTAGGAGATCGTATTCCGATCGCGTCCATTTGATCTTGTATTGGAAATCCATCTACCAATAGGTATACATCTCAAATTCCGCTCTAAGTAGAATCTATTTGTGCAATTTGACCATTAGGAATTTATCCATGGCCTAGGACTACATATAGTAGCAAGAATTGGGCTCTAATGACCCTTTATATGAATGTTATATGGAGATTTATGCTAATTTTAGGGAAATTTTGAGATTGGTGCACCAAGTATTTGTTATTTGGTAATCTAGATCTATTTAGACTAGATTCGGTTTTGTGTGTCTAGATCCACGTCAATAATTGGATACAAGTTGGTTGTATCATGATATGGTTGGGGTTTCCCCTCCGACACTTGTGGCACACATGTCCAATTCTTCATGACATATTGCACTAGCCATAGATTGCTCTAATTAGGCTTTAAACAATATTTTATGTATGCTCACATGATTTGGATAGATTCAGACAAGGTTTAGTATCGGTATCTTAGGTGTATCATAAGAGTATCGTAGATCGGTGCGATACTAAGGTGATACACACCAAGTGTTTAGTTTTTGGCATTTTGTGACGGTCATAGGTGCCATGTGGTGTACCTATATGTGCCTAGATAATAGTGTTATGTGTGCCTTGAGTTGATTCACATGTGTGTATTGGATATAGTTAGTTGTGTGCATCTATACATGTGAACCTATATGTGTGTAGGTGAGTGACAATCTTGTGTGTGTCCTATGTATACATGTATGTGTACATGTGTGGATGTGTGCAGCATATACATAGCAAGGTTGTATAGAGAGTGTGTGTATATATATAAACTTGGGCATATTATTGTATGTGTGTATTAGTAGGGGGTTCTATTGTAGACATGTAATAGCTACTACCACTACTTGCTTTACCAATAATAAAGCAATGGCAGCAGCTTGTAGTCTTGCACAGTAGTAGGAGTAGATGGCAGGGCAATAGCATTTTGAAGGGGCAGTGAGTAGTGGTAGATGGGTAGGAAGCATGTACAGCAAGGGGATCAAGAGAACATAGCAACAGCAGCAGATTCTATAGTAGTGTGTAGTAGAGATGTGCACCTGCAGCAGCATAGGCAGGGACCAACAGCAGTAGCTGCTGCCATTGGCAGCAGCATGTAGGATAAACAGGGAGCAGTAACAGTAGACTAATACAGAAGGGAAGCATGTAGGAGAACAGGGGAAGTTATGTACATCAGTAGGTAGTGGACAGCCTCTAATGTGTAGGCAGTATCCATGTGTGTGTATGTTGTGTCCTAGCTTGTATGGGTGTGTGTGTGTAATATGTGTATCCTAGTATCTTGGGTGTGTGGGGATATATCCTAGGTAGATAGAAGGGTATGTGCATAGGTATTTTCATATAGGTAATGTGTTAAAGTAAGACACATAGGAAATGGATAATACCTAGGTGTTACAGGATAGGCATATGCGAGTATAATAGGTGATTAGGCATATTAATTCCTAGGTGTGGATTATAGGTAATGTATAAGAGTAATTGGATAACATGCGGGTAGAAGTTAAGGTAATATACATAGTGTAAGGGTAGTTAGTTAAGGTATTGAATTAAAGCCTGTGCATATACATTATATGATAGACACCTAAGGATATGAGCTAGTATTGCCTAGTATTAGCTAGAATAACTTTATATGGCAAGGTATGGACCCAAAAAGCTAGTCATTGACTAGTTTGACCTAATTTAGCAAGGTATTCACCTACTCGACCTAGTTTGACTTAGAGACCTAGTATCAAGCTATTATAGCATGTTTATGATTCCAAAACACCAATTGACATTAATATTCCATATTTAGCTCTTTGAGGCACTTTTACGGAAACTGTTGATACTTCAGACTGAATTTTGGGCATGTACATTCTCTTATAGTTTCTATTAACTGATATTTGCTATGATCCATGTATTTAGTGATGTTCTACTTGATTTTTGACACGATGGTTACATGAACTAGTTGTTACGGGTTCCATATGATGTACATTATTTTTTACATCTCATTATGCACTTTGATCATCCTTCTCATATGTTGACACGATATTATACTATTGTGGATAACCAATCCTATTGGATTAAGCCCTACTATCATGATATTATGGATTACCAATTATACATTACCTGTATGATTGAGCCATACTATTGTACTATTATGGATAGCCAATCCTATTGGAGTGAGCCATACTATTGTGCTATTATGGATAGCTAATCATGTTGGATTGAGCCGTACTATTGAGATATCATAGATAGCCAATCCTATTGGATTGAGCTATACTATTGTGGATAGTCAATCATGGGTTAACCGTATGATTGAGCCATACTATTATGGACATTGTTTAATGATTGAAACTTATTGGAAATTATGATTAAAAACACATAGTTAGTTCTATTCTTTCTTGTCTATTTCATATTCATTGTGATACCATTCATTGCTCAATCCTCTTATCCTTATTGAATAATATGCCTGATAGTTTGTATTTTCGATCTCTTATACTGTTATTGACTGGTTATGGTACAATTATATATTCCCATCATGTATTATACACGGTTTTACTATTTTATAGCATTTATCATATAATTGGAACTATTGTTAGTGTCATGTGCTTCGCTCCAATCCTAACTGGATAATATTTTTCAGATGATCTTGAGGACTTCTGTCCTACCCATTATGGACCAGGTGAAGATGCGGGCTACCTATAGCAGACCCATAAGGAGACTGTCCAGTAGAAGGGACACTAGTAGCAACTCATCTAGATTAGCTATTAGTACTAGATGTCTCCAGCTTTCTGCCTCACTAGTACGTTATTATTCTATGACTTATGTTATGATGAGATAGTTAGACTTATAGACTCTGGTTGTGGATTTAGGATTTTGTTATGCTTTAGACTTCTTTTGGTTTATCTTATCATGTATTTTATATCATTATCGTGCCATTTATCTTTCTTATAGTTGTTATGATTGAGTATGAGTATTATCATTATATTGTCCTTCTTTAGGAGTTGAGATATCATTGACATATTGTGGTACATATTCGTGAGTTGTATTAGATAGTACAGTAGACCTAGCCAGTGTTCTACCGCCGATATTACGGCATAGGCTGGGCATTGTCTCGCACTCGTCCCTTTTCATCGGTTACGGATCATGACACATTTTTGTGGTGGCCCATACAGATCAGGTTTCACAAATAGAGGGATGTCATGGTAGTACAACGACTTTGTTGTACTATTACGAGCCTGCGATAGGACATAGGGAATAGGATATTAGGATGAGAGAATACTCAATCACAATAGAATTCCTTGAGAGATTCATGGAAAAACCTTGAGAATCTCTCTATAAACTCTATCTCAAAATCCGTTTTTACTTGTTTTCGTCTACTCTCCCTTGTTCGTTGCTGAATTTCATTCTTGATGTTCTTTGTTGAATTTCATTCTTGGTGTTCGTTGTTGACTTTGTTTTTGTATCAGGATGAATTTTATGGGCTAAGTTAAGGTATATTCTGATGACATTTTGATGAGGATAGTGTGCAAGGTAAATGTCTACTTTAATTATGGAGTCTATAGTTTATCGCAACCATAATAGCTGGCATGGCGATGTCATATAGCCTGACTTTGGATATACTTATATTAGTTATGGAATTTAGAGTTTCACGTAGTCATACCGGTTGGCGGGGTAAGAACTCTAGATAACATGATTATAAAGGTATCAGTTATGGACTCTATCGTTTATGCAGCTATGCTTACTGGTATGACGAGGATTCTGATAACATGATTATGGATAGACATATATGATTATCAGATTGTATCTTGAATTAGTTCTTAACATATTATCTCTATAATTCCACTCATGTTATTATAGAATTTATTTCTATCACCTTCCCTTGCTCAGGAATAGGGATATGCTTAGTTCTTCTAGTCCAGTTCTTTATAGAGCTTCATTTTATTAATTCTTGAGGTTCCTTGGATAGTGTAGTAGTTTGGTAACTTGCAGATAGGTTTGTGTCATTGAGTATCAGTATTGATTATTGGGAGTGGCGCTTGTGAGTCTGTGAGTGATTCCTGGCTGGGTATGTGAGCTATAGGCATCAACCTAGAGATAACTCATAGTGTAGTACCTTTGTAGCAATTGTTCTATGGTAGGTGTTATTATAGTTAGTATTAGTACCAATGGTAGAAGGAAGAGTAGAGTATCAGATGTGGTTCCAGGAGTTGGTATCAGTGTCATCATGCATATTTTATATATGTGTATCAATATTTAGATGAATAGCATGTGCTAGATATAGCATGTCAAACTAGTATCAGTGAGTGTTAGTATGGATAATAGTATCAGTGAGTGTTAGTATGGATAATAGTATCAGTTAGAAGTATCTATGTAAAGTTGAGGTAAGATATGTAAAAGAGTATCAAGGAGAGTAGGAGTACAAGTATTTAGGGCAGTAAGAAAGGAGAGGTAACTTATATGGGAATAAGTTTCAACGAGTGTGGAGGTATTTGCAAGTGAATTAGAGTGTGTGAATAATTAGGAATCAATAAATTGCATGATAGACATAATGGTACTCGTGTGGTAGCAGTGTCAAGTCTATAGTGTCTTGAAGGGTAGAAAGTGTTATATATGGTTACATTGCCAAGGTACAGGTTAGTATCATAGAGTGATTGTTAAGTGCCATCATATTGGTTAGTATTATGATTCCAAGATAGGAGAAGTAATTGTTCAAATGCAAAATACCTCAAATATCAGAGGCATTCAAGATATGGATAACCTAGTGGTTAGTGTAATAAATATAGGAGAGATCCTTGAGTACCTTAGTAGAGGAGTATTCCATGAGTATCATGTATTGGAGTTAGTGCCATGTGATAGATAGTGTCAAAAATTCGAGTATGTATCCTATAGATAGTAACTTGGAACTCTTGGTATAGTATCCTTAGGCTACGTGCCAGTAAGTTAAGTGTGTCCATGGCCTAGAACCATAGTATATCATTAGTATTAGAGATGGTAACCTTTGGCATTAGGTATTTTAGCTAGACTAATGTTAGTGAATAACTGGAGTGGGTATCAGAGATAGTTAAGAATCTAGATAGGCCACCTATGGCACCGCAAATTATCCCGCATCAGCGTAGGGAGACATCCCAGCAGGGCAAAAAATTTGCGATGACAGTCGAGGAGGCCGATACTACAGGTGATGGGTTAGCATGTTTGTTTTGTTTTGTTTTGTTCTATTCTGTTCTTCTTTACTTTTTTATCTATTGTTTTGTGTGCTCCTTTAGTACCTTATAGATTTCATTGTGCTATAGTATGGTTAGTGTAGTTAGTAGAAACCCTGAATGAGACTGCAATATCATGGCAAGTAATATCATAACCATGCATGTTGTTTTTTTTAATAGAATTATACATTGTATGATTTTAGATAGGACTTTCGTAGACCGTGACTGTTAGGGTTTGACCATAGTGAAGACTATGATGAATAGCTTATGACTGGCCAGGAGAGAGGACTGAGGTATTAAATTTTAAGAACAAAATTTTTCTAAGGGTGTAGGATTGTAACTACCTAATTCCGAGAGAGGGTATTTTTGTTATTTCAATAATTGTTGATAATTGTATTAGTGATGATAACATTTATTTCACATATATTGGTTGTGTGCTAGCTAATTAGAATAGACTATGTGATTAGTTCGTTAGTAGACTAGCCTATAAATTAGATTTGTGTTAGTGGACCAATTTGCCTTGTCATGACACTTGGACCTACACTTTGGAGTAGGCCCAATTCGACCCAATTAGTCATTCCATTTATTAATTAGATATTAATATATTTACCAAAGTAGGATTGGAAGCTTCCATGCAATAGTCAACCTTCATGACAAACTTAGAGGGGCATATTAGACATTCTCTATTACATGGAATGGATCTAGAGGTGGCCGGCCATAAAGAGAGGAGGGACTCTCTCTCTCTCTTCATTTTATTTTGTGCCATTTATTTATAATTTGGTGTTCTTCCCCAAACTGATGCATCCCTCCGCTAATTTCACTCCAAATTCTCTTCATTCTCATCACTTGAAGGAGCCTAGGATCTTATTGGCTAGGAGCACTAGAAGAGGAGGCTAATTGCTAGAAGATAGTGTCCGGATCGTGTCCATTTAATTTTGGATTGGGAATCCATCTCCCAATAGGTATATATCTCAATTTTCTCTCTAATCTATTTGTGCAATTTGTCCATTAGGAATTGACCCATGAACTAAGACTAACTATAGGAGCAAGAATTAGGCTCTAATTATATGAAAGTTATGTGGAGATTTGTACTAATTTTGGAGAAATTCTGAGATTGGTGTACTAAGTATTTGTCATTTGGTAATCTAGATCTATTTAGACTAGATTTGGTTGTGTTTCTAGATCCTTATCCACAATTGGATACGAGTCGGTCGTATCATGATACGGTAGGACACAGAGTCATTTTGGAACTTTTTTCCTCCGATACTTGTGGCACACATGTCCAATTTTTCATGACACAATGAACTAGCCATAGATTGCTCTAATTAGGCTTTGAACAATATTTTATGCATGTTCATGTACTTTTGGTAGATTTGGACAAGTTTTGATATAGGTATCTTAGTTGTATCACAAGAGTATAGTAGATCGGTGCGATACTAAGGTGATGTACACCAAGTATTTTGTTTTTGTCATTTTGTGAGGGTCATAGGTGTCATGTGGGTGTACCTGTAAGTTCCTAGATAATAGTGTTGTGTGTCTCTTGAGTAGATTCACAAGTGTGTGTATTTCATATAGTTAGTTGTGTGTATTTATATATATGTACCTGTATGTGTGTAGGTGAGTGTCAATCTTGTGTGTTTCGATATTACCAATTTCGATATCGATACTCATAGGAATGGTATGATACCGATTTCGATATCGATACTCATAGGAATGGTCTGATACTTATTTCGATACTGATACTGTTAACCTTGGTTGTTACAATTAGGTAATAAATTAATTTTTACTTCTATTTACAGAATACATGGTATGTGGTGCAGAATTGGTTTGAACAATGAGTCAATACTTAGTTGACCGTTTGTGGATGTACAATCGGCGACATGAGATCAATATTAGTTTGACGGATGATTTCAAGGCGGGCATCGAGGAATTTCTGAGAAACGTCAGTAGCCAACCTTATTTTATGGACGGAAGGCTCATAAAGTGCCCTTGTGTCAATTTTTGTAATATACCATTCAAAGAGGTAGATCTCGTGAGAGAGCATCTTTACAAGAAGGGTTTCGTACCGAACTACAACGAGTGGACGGCTCAAGGAGAACCTTTGGTTCCGCAATATCAGTCCTCATTTAATACGGAGGTGGGAGAGCCCACTCTTGGAGATCACTTCCAATATCGACATCGAAACTTGGCACGTGAGTTGGTATTTGATACGGCTTGTACCAGTCCAAGTTTTGATCAGGAGGATCCGAATCCTGCTGTAATGGAGTTCTATGATATGTTCAACCTTGCTAATACTCCATTATATCCGGGTTGTGATTCTCATTCTGTCCTATCGGTGGTAATGCGGTTGTTGAATCTCAAGTCTGATTTTAACTTACCACGGGAATGCTACAACCGGATAATTCAATTTGTTAGAGAGTTGCTGCCAAAAGGAGCGAAGGACTTGCCAGAAAACTTTTACCTGTCGAAGATAATGATACGAAAACTCGGATTAGGCTACGAAAAGATAGATTGTTGTCAAAACAGCTGCATGTTGTACTTCAAAGAGAACAATGATAAAGAAAATTGCATTTTCTGTCACGAGGACCGGTACGAGCCCATTCGGGGCAAAGGAAAATCAACTGCACGAGCAAGGTTGTGCCCCTACAAATACATGTAGTTTTTTGCCGATCACAAAGAGGCTATAGAGGATGTATATGTCCTAGAATACTGCAGAACACATGACATGGCATAGCAAAGAGCGGAAGATGGATGAAGGAGAATTATCTCATACATCCGATGGAGAGGCATGGAAGCATTTTGATCGATCTCATCCTAGATTTGCTGCGGAGCCTAGGAATGTTCTGCTGGCTTTATGTTCTGATAGATTCACTCCTTTCAGACAGTCGGGGGCTCAGTCCTCTTGTTGGCCGGTGATTTTGACCCCTTACAATCTACCACCGTGGATGTGCATGAACTCCTTTTATGTTATTGACACTTATTATACCCGGTCCAAAAAATCTAAAGAAGAACATCGATATCTATTTGCAGCCGTTGGTGGATGTGTTGAAACAATTGTGGCAGTTCGACATTCAGACGTATGATATATCGATAGAGCAGAACTTTCATATGAGAGCGATGTTGATGTGGACCATCTACGATTTTCCAGCATACGAAATGTTATCTGTATGTAGTACTCGTGAAATTATATCTTGTCCGATATGTATGGTAAAGAGGCATTCCGCCTTCAAAATGGAGGAAAAGCTTGTTTTTTTTATTGCCATCGTTAGTTCCTTCCTATGTCACATCCATGGCGAATGAACAGGGACGCCTTTAGAGCCGGTGAACAGGAACTAACTCCTCCCCCATTGAGAATGACTGGCAATATCGTTTGGACAGAGTTAGAGGATTTGCCGACTGTAAAGGAAGATCCGAGATCGGGCCATCACTTAGAAGGATTCGGACATAGCCATAATTGGATGAAGCAGAGTATCTTTTGGGACTTAGCTTATTTGAAGGACAATCTCATAAGGCACAATCTTAATGTCATGCATATTGAGAAAAATGTATTCGACAACATCTTCAATACGGTGATGGATATCAAGGGAAAGACGAAAGACAATCCCAAAGCAAGAAAGGAATTGTAAATTATTAGCAAGCGTCCAGAGTTTAATCTAACACGAAGATCCAATTGTAACTGGGTCAAGTCCTCTGCACCATTTACACCGAGTAGAGATGATAAATTTATAATATGCAATTGGATTACAAAGTTGAGATTCCCTGACGGGTACGTATCGAATGTGGCAAGATGTGTCGATCCCAATGAACGCAAGATGATAGGGATGAAGTGTCATGATTGCCACGTGTTCATGGAGCATTTACTTCCTATCGCACTGAGAGAGATACTGCCTTTTGTCACGACCCGTACCCTGTTTAGGGGCACGAGGACGTGGGTACGTCCAGCCTACGTCACAATATCGGCGGTAGAATGCTGTATAGGTCATCTATACCATCTAACATCTAACAATAATGAATATAAAATATGTCATCTCTGCACGGAGGAATAATATGACATATCATTTATAAAGTCTTAATCACAAGTCTAATGGAAGATAGAGCACGATATTTGAAAAAAAAAAGAATAACTAAATAAGAGTAAATTCGACAACACAAGAGTCTAAATGTCTATCACAAATAAGTATATATCCTGAATATAAAATAAGTCTCAACTCACAATCGTAACAATCTGACACATCATGAACACAGTAAAGGCTACATACAAAGTCTCAATCACAAGTCTAAAGGAAGATAGAGCACGATATTTGAAATGAAAGTAAAAGAGAATAAATAAATAAGAGTAAATTCGACAACATAAGAGTTTAAATGTCTATCACAAATATGTACATATCATGAATATAAAATCAGTCTCAACTCACAATCGGAATAATCCGACACAATATGAATATTGTAAATTCTAAACTATATATATGGCACTCTCTACTAAGCAGGATCCTCCTCAGACTCCTATGTGCCACCCTCGTATACCTCCTGCTCATAGTAGATCGAACAGTCATCTGAAAAATGTTGGTTATCCAGTAAAGATGGAGCGAAGTACATAAACTAATAGCAGTTCCAGTTAATTGATAAATGCTATGAAAATATAATAATAAAAAAATTCTTGAAGAGCAGTTTATAGAGACAAGTAAAAGGAAGAGACAAGTGAATATCGAGTAGTAGATGTATATAGAGAACATATAAAATGTGAAAGCAGACAGATATGTAATAAAGGGGAAAACCTGTCATGCAAGGTATACAATAAATAATCCAGGAAATCAGTATTTAAGACCAGTATTTTAAAATACCAAGTTGACATGTGAACAACTAGAGTGTGATGTCCGACAAACCATACACGTCCGTGTGTGCCCGCTATTATTCCAGTAAGACCATGGGATAGAAAGGGTGTGTTCACATGTCTCCTAGGTATTTCACCGCCCGACTAGTACACATGGATCCAGGTTTTTGGCAAGTATTTGTAGAAGCATAAAAAATCTCAGTTGATAATATTCCTCCACCACAGCACAAATAATACAAATGTGCAGACAGAGTATGAAAAAGACAAAATAGAAGATATGGAGGAAAGTTCTTTTATTATCATGTCTACAAAGGTCTAGTAGAGATTCATCAAGGCTACATATAAAGGACCAATCCTATTCTTCTACAAAGGATTAATTACAGATTCGGCAAAGCTAGAGGAGTCTACAAGGGGTTTAGTCTTCGTCAAAGCGCAGCCCCCCCATCTTTTTGGTACGTAGACTGGAAGATTGATCTCCATTGAAGCATATTCTGACTTTCTTGCGGGCGCAACCCTTCAAAATCTCATCAGCTACTTGGCTGAAGCGAGCAACTTCCTGAAGCAGCTATTGGCCCGAGTTTCCAGAAGGTGCAGTAGGTCGCGAAGCCCAGAATAGGAAGGGCAGAGCATAACCTGTGGCTCTCTGAGTTGGCCATCTACCGACAAGCTAGGCCGTCAGGACCTCCAAGGCGTCGCCAAGGTTCGAACTCCTCATGAAAAGCGTTCCAACATGTTCTGAGGCTCATCAACAGTTATTCTACAAAGGCATAGCTCCTTTGAACGAAGGAATCCTAAATCAAAATGACTTAGGCAAGGCCAATCGTCGTTCGAAGCGAAGTCTAGATCCAGCAAGGTGTTGAAGGACAAGAAAAAGAAGAAGAGGTGACTCTTAAGAAGAAACTCCCCCTTTATATAGGGCGAGAGTGGTCCAAAACTTAGGCCACATGGCCGACGGTCAAAATTCCCACATTAATGGGAGGAACCTAGGACTATGCACGATGAACCTCATTAAATAAAGTTCATTCGACTAAGTCCTAGACTATCCTAGGACCCCTTGAAATTCCCCAAGCAACAGTGGCGATTAAGAGGGAGTCATTTTTTAAGGAGCGGTCATTCATTGCTCTTTAAAAGAAGACTTCAAAAGCCAATGCCTTCAATCTAGAGGCACAGCTACATTCATGTGCCAACCTCAGTGCAGACTGGTAATGTTTTTACACCAACTCAACTCCAACGGTGCAGCACTCTGCTCCGACCCAGAAGCTCAACTACCTTTTGTCAAAGACTTGGGAGATACCATTGTATCCAACACAAGTCCTCCTACCGCTCCAAAAGCACAATAACCTCGTCAACCTGAAGCACAAGCCTACTCGTCGCCCTAAAGCACAGTGACTTTGTCACTCGAAACAGAGCCTTCTCATCGCTCATACGCACAGAGGCTCCGTCATCTTTGATGCATAATCCACTCATCGCCTGAAAGCACAGAGGCTCTGTTGTCTTCAGAAGAACGGTCTACTCGTCCCCCCAAAAGCGTTGTAGTACTCAGACCTCGCCAGAGGTGCAGGAAGCATGGTCCCACCCAATCAGTTTGCTTAAATCGACTCTCTCAAAGATAAGATTGGGGTTAATCATGATTGATATATTATCAAATTGATTTAAATCTTAGACGAGGATCAATCAGAATCTAAATCTAAGATGAAATCCCAAAATTTACTCGGCTGCATTCGAACAAGCAAATTGGCACACGCTACGTGTCTCTTCCTTCGGTTATTTTGATAACCACGAGAGATCTCGATTGATGGAAATCTCAATGTCCGTCACATGTCAGTACCGCTGAAGCCTGCACCGTGCAATGACGGCAGATTCATTCCTATCTTAAAACCCTAATGCGCATCGCATATGTGCTCTCTTCCTCTATAAATAGAAGGAGTTTTCCTTCAACAAAAGGAAGAAGACCACCGAATGTCAAATCTCTAGCTCTAGGCATCCTCTTGATCGGCAATCCTAGAGTTCCATCAAAGGTATCAGAAAGTCAGAACAAGTTCAACCCGTCGTCATATCATCAACGGAGTAAACGAGCCACTGTAGTGCTTGATCTCCACCATCATACTTTTCCAGAAACTCTTCCCTTTGTACTTAGAATATCCAGTTTAGGACTTTCTTCTTTGTTCACAGGTTTTTTACGTTCAATAAATAAAAAATTTGTTTAACCTTTTGTGATGTCGAATAAAATGGTGAATCTGCTGGGCACTACTATCTCCCCCAACGAGAAGGCAGTGATGCAATCTGATGACAACTTGTTGGGATCTTTACAGAAGATGCTGGTTGTACGCTTTGTCCAGCAAGCTTTTGAAGATCTCCTTTCTGATGAGAAGTCGAATCCTTCAAAACGGTTCATAAAATCGAAGAAGACTCAACGTGTCTGGAGGCCCAAGGTGGCTGCGACGAGCAGCACGACGGAGGGAACTGCGATCCAAAACCCCCTCAACGCTGAAGCCCAGGGGAAGATTTCGGCTGCTACAGCCATATCTCTTTGCTCTATTCCCACCCTGGGAAAGTATAGCGAGAAATACGGTTGGTTGCCATTGAATATCAAGCACAACAAATTACAGATGAATTAAACTTGATTGCAAACTCGCTTGTACAAGAGAAAGCCTAGGAGACAATCTAAGTACAATTGTTTAGTTTTGATTCTGGAGAGTGACGATAGAGGCTCAGAAAAGTGTAGCAACTCTGCCTAACTTCTTGGACTATCTGATGCGCTCCTTGCTCTCGGAGAAATTGCCTTTCGTAGGTTACCAGCCTTGGATTGCCAACCATTTGCCTCTGTGTAATACCCTGCTATTTATAGAAATTTTTTGTAGTAGCAACTTTTTGGGCCGTATAACGGGCCACGTGTCTCTCACAGTGCACAAAGACCTGACCTCGGGCTGCCAGCTGGTGGAGGTTGTTGAGATTTTGTTGTAGCAAATCTTGATAGTTAAGACTTGGTCAGCCTGCCACGTGTCTCATCGCAAGATAGGACCAGTCTGTTTGAGTCATTTTGAGCTGCATAAGCCCTTCAGAGTTCGGCCATGCTGGGCCGCATAAGGCTCATGTGGCATGTTTACAAAAACAAAAGTTGTTTTTTATTTCAACAAACTTTGTAAAAGAAGATTACTAGAATTCTGGGAAAGTACAACTATAGGAATCCAATCTAGATGACGATTGCTTTATCCCTTGGAAGATGTGAACTTTGAAGACGGTAGCCTCTGAATTTGAAGGCGATAGCCTCGGAAGAATGCAGCAACACTTGGACAAGAACTCCTGAACTCTCTGATATTTCTGAACTTTTTATGTCTGATCCCTTGGAATGAAGACTTGAAACTCTATTTATAGAGTTCGGGAAATAACTAACTTTTAGTTATTCTGAATGGCGCACGTTGGATTGCGCATGCACTGGATTGCGCAACATTAGACTACGCAGGCAGTTATCTGATCGTTGGCCAACTGTCTTGGACACATGGCATCATTTGATTGAAATGTGCATGATCGTGTACAGACGGTTGCCACGTAGTGAGCAATTGATGGCATGAATGCCACGTGTACATTTGTTAGTTGTCATGATGAAGTATGCCACATGAATAGCGCTGACTTCGGATTGCGCTGGACTGGACCGCGCTGGGCTGGATTGCGCTGCAGGCAGATTGTGCTGCATGTACAACTGTCCTCGAGCGCTGTGCGGCACAATAAACGAACAATCTCCTCATTCTTTGTGCTGTCAGTTGTCAGAAGATTTGATTGTGTCAGGTAATGATGACATGGCCAGATCAGCTTGCGCACTTGAAAGTGTGCGCTGTCCACTCTGTGCAATCTGGATGATGCGCAATCTGACTTCTGTGCAATTCATTTGAAAGATGTATTTCTTGATTTTCATGACTTTTTTGATGGGTGTAACTTGATTTTTTAGGACCTACAAGACCCCCTTCAAAGTTTTCGAAAGATGAATTTAATCAAAATTTTGAAATACTTTGAATTTTGAATTTTCAATCAAGTTGCACAAGTGATGATGCTGTCTGTGCAATCGGAGGGATTACCCCTATTTATTCGGCACAATCTAAGGCGGCCATTGCTCTTTGAAAAACTATAAATAGTTCCCTTCGTTCTTCATATTATTCTTTACTTGTTTTCATTGTACTTGAGAGATAGAAATCCCTGAGCCTACTCCGACTTCACTCTTTCTTCCCCGTCGACTTTATGGCTCCCAAGCGCTCCTCTGCCGCCGACAAGGGCAAGGCCCCTGCCGAGTCTTCGGCTAGGGTTGTGTCGCGTCCTTTCCGACACGAAGCTGCGCACCCTGCTTTGCGAGGTAGACAGCTCGATCGAAAACCCTTTTTAGGGTTTTTTCGACTTTACTGAATCTTAAAATCCATCTCTTTTTAGAGATGTGATCATACTACGCCACCTTGTTTAGGGTTTTGGTTGCACGAACCTATTATTCTTCATTTTTATGAAGAATATCTTCTCGTGCAATCGGTTGAATTGTGCTGGCAAAAGTCAGCGCAATCGGCTGATTTGCGTAAGATTTGTCAGCACAATCTGATGCTTGCACAAGAATTATCAGCACAATATGATGCTTGCGTAATCTGATATTTGCACAATCTGATGACAGAATCTCTGACTTGACTTGTACTAAATTATGATTTTTTCTGTTTAATGCAGTTGATACCAGAGGAGACCCGAATTATGAAATCTTCATAGGAACTTTAGCTGAGCCAGAATTCAAAGAAGACTTATCCCATGTGCTTTTTCTACAGTATGCCCTCCCATCCTCTCGCTAAGCTATCCTGATAGCTCAGGATAACGAGACCTTGTTAAGTCTGACGAATGGACAGCCATTGCAGTCTGTTGACGCTGTCACTCACAAGAAGCCTATGTTCCTCTTCGGTGAAGCCATTGACAAAAGTTCTCAACCTAGACCCCGAGTTGAGTCGAGAACTTTCCAAAGGAAGGAGAAACTGATTCAGTTACCAGACATAGCTAGATGCCTCCCTCTAGCACGATATGCTCATGCAAGCCATCCTAGGAGGATGGATTGGGACATTACTCCCCTTCAACATGCACGGACAGGAAAAATCTGTGTCAAGAAAGGCCCGAACAATAGGGACATGTTCTATAGCTCTTCTGAGCGACACAGCACTCTACTAAGAGGGTTGAAGCCAGGTTGTATCCCTCATGAGAGCTCGTCTTTGTTGTTGCCGGTAAGGACACCGATTTTTGCTAACGAGTATGCAAAGGCGGAAGGCAGATATCTTGATCAAGACATCCGGTTGACCGGTTTGGTAAACCCGAAAAACAGGAGATAGAACTGCATAGCCAACTGGGCACTGGCTCAATTTGAAGATCAACTTAAAGAGATCGATCTCTATAATGCGGTATATGCTACCGTATATGGCTTCCACCCAAACCCTCATCTGTTTTTGGCCCTGGCAGAGAGGTATAACTATAGGACAGCGACGTTCATGACGCCCTGCGGGGAAATAGGATTGGCTCTCCATGAGATGAAGTATATCTCATGCCTACCAACTGGAGACTCTCCTTATGGGGAGTACGTTCCCACAAACGACGAGTTAAAGAGATTGCGTCGGGAAAATCTAGAAATAGTAGCAGTTTTTGACGAACTACTGTGCCATTATAATATATGCTCCCTGTATTACCAGAGCGGCTCTTCCAGCATATGTTATTCCTCCAAATGGTTACCTTATCTTTTTCTTAACCATATCGTTAAGAAGAAGACCAAAGATCATGACTCCTGCAACCCAACTTTTTTTCAACCTCTCAGCAACAGTGAAGTAATAAAGTTGATGGAAGAAAATAAGAGAATGGATATCAGAGTTACTGATGAACACCAATATCCTCCGCTCAAGCCCAGAGATTTTGTTGAAAGCTTTATAAGAATGGGCTACAGATCCATATCTAAAGAAGCTCAGCTGACAGGATTTTTGACATACTGGCTCCGCCGATTTGTTGTACCTAGAGCAAGCGTCGTGGACCGCTTTCACCGTGGCGTACTCTTCGCTGCCGTCCGGTTAGTCTTCGGCTACCGGATGGATTTGCTATCTGTCACGCCCCAGTTCCAAATAATCGGATTGGGAACACGTGGCATGCCAGCTGTACAATCTAGCATAGCTAAACCCAATTTAATGGACTATGATTCGATTGTAGTACGCTGAAGTATAACTAATAAGTAACATCACAGGCAGGTAAACTAGTCTCATCCATGAAATAATGTAATAGATAACTGAATGGAAAATCATCAGTGCCACAGAATCCAAATGTCAACTATGACTAGAGGAGAACAATCCACTAAAAGTAAATGAGTACATCTGGAATGAAATGAAGTTGCAAAAGAAATAAACAGAATACTAGAAATGGAACCCACGTCTGAAGATGTAGCTAGCCTCCAGAGGATCAAGGCTACGGCTCCACCTCAAAGTCGTCGTCAACAAGTCCCTCTACTCCGTAATCAGCCGGGAACGAGTACTCGTCGAGCTCTAGAAAAGATACCAGGTCCTCAGAGGGACATAACAAATACACAGAAAAGGACATGCAAGAATAAACTAAGCAGTAATGTAAAAGTAACTAGTAAGAATGCCACCCAGTATTTCCCTAACCAAACAAGGACAGGAAATACAAGGAGACAATAAGGTATTCTAACCATATATATGAAAATGCACTCGAGACATCTCTAGTGGCACATGAGAGGGGGAAAAGAAGAAGAAACTGCCACCAAGCGTCCTACGGTTTGAGGAACGAGGGGCTACGAGCATCCAGCGTCCATTGGAAACAGAAATTCTCATACACCACTAGTAGACTCTCCCCACCCAATGTATTCGTACCGTATACGCGGTATGAACATTATGCAAGACGTCATAATAAATATAGTATAACTAACCAACTTCTAACAGACTCAAGATCACATGTTAATGGCCGGTCAACACAGAACCTCTGCACTCAGCTCACTCATATGTGATACGTGACTGAGACAGTGTCAAGTTTATACTAACTCTATACAAGGTAGTCATCAATGGAGACGAGTGCACACAATAGCAATAACTGGTCAAATGTAAATACTGCATAGTAAATGTCAAGCAAGGTGTACTTGCCTGTGTCCAGCAACTGAGTATCCGGGTCCAAAATAGAGTCCGAGTCCCGCGAAGCAAATTACCCTATATAAGCATTAACTCTAATTAATTACTAATTAGCCAAATTAAACAATACATTTAATTGCTAATTAATCAATAATTAATATCAAACCATTATTACTAGCTAATCGTTACCAATAATTATGAATAATAATAATATACAATAATAAGTATGAAGTACTTATTATTATAATTTTATATTCTGAAATTATTAATACAACTGATATATATTTAATAATTAATTAATTACTTATAAATAATTAATTAATCAATTAAATAACACATGCCTTCACAAATTCCTAATAATACCAACAAAATTTGTAGAAATCCATAAAAATCATTTTTAGTCTAATAAGCTAAATAATGACAGAAATAATAGATATATATTATTTGTAAAGAAACCATAAATAGGATTTTCTTTATTTAATATATATCTATCTAATAACTAGATTAGTGCTAATAATTATAAATACTAGTTAATAAATAGTAAAAAGATCTAAATTGGGTTATAAAATACTTTTCCAGGAAAACCTACTGTAAATAATATTTTTAATATTATTTACCTAATTATAAGTAATTAAAAACATTTAACTACTCAATATATAAAATTACTATTTTAGCTATTGAAATTAGAATTAAATATTAAAAATTTACTAATAAATTGTGAAAATTCATAATTCACAGAAAATAACATTTCTCCAACCGTGACTATACATTTATGAACATTACCATAATAATTTATATTTAATAAAAATTAAAACTTAGTAATGAACTAATTACATAATCAATAATATTTAACACTGAATTAATATAAAATAAATAACAAACATAATTATTTTATTCTGAAAATTTTATAGTAAAAAGATATAAATATTATTTACAAGTCTTGTATAGAGACCATTAATTATTTCTTAGTGAATTAATTAATAAAAATCCGAAACAGTGAAATTAAACTGTCATTTAGATACAATAATCCACAGTTTAAAATATAAGTAAAATATCTAAACTATTTATAAAATCCTAAAAGTTTAACAGTAATTAGATTACATAATTACCTACAAATTACGTATAGATCATAACAAGTAATTCCTAATGAATTAAATTCTAAAAATCAAAAACATAATATATAATACTGTGGAATTTACACAAAAAAACTGCATTAATGCCACCAGTTAAATGCTTAATAATTACGAATAAATTATATAAAAATCTGACATAATAAATATAGAATCTACACTAATGACTCTAATCATTAGGCTAATAATTTAGATCATAATTAGCATCAATTAATCATTAATTAAATTATTACACAGCCATATAATTACACAAATAATTCAACAATGAATAACCTAATTATTGCAAACAAAACACACGTGCCAGAGGACACGTGGGTGGTCGGGGCAATACCTCGCCACGCCATAGGGGGGTGGCTCGCCGACGAGGGGTCGCGCCGACGAGGGGGGGTCGCCGGATCGGGGTCGGTCGGCTGCAGCGAGCGCGGGAGGGCCGGCTGCACGCACGGAAGGCCGGGGCGCGCGCTTCCGTCGCCCGATGGCGGGGCTTAGTCAGAAGGGGGGGTCGGGATTGGAGAGAGAGAGGGATAGGGTGGCAGTGAGGATGGGAAGAGGTGGAGGCTTGTGGAGGAAATTATTAGGGTTAGGTTTGAGAGAAGTTGCTTAGATATATATGCATGGATGAGATCCAAAGGCTTAGGAATTCCTAATAGGTTGGGCCTAGGTTAGGGTTAGTTAGTTTGCCCATGGGCTGAGCTAAGGTTGGGTTTGGAATAAATGAAATGGATTTGGGTTTTGCTCAAGTTGTAAGGCCATAACTAAAAAGTATAGATATAATACATATACTCCAATAATAAAAACTGATGAATAGTAATGCTTTATATATATAAGTATATATATATAAATAATCTAGAAAAAAATCTAAATGAGTCTAAGGTTAGAGTTAACCTAAGTTTAGTCTTAGGGTTAAGGGTGAGGGTTATATAATACAATGCACACACAAACTTTGCATATATATACATATATAACATATTTTTCTAAACTATATATATTCAATTTAACAATTAGGGTAAAAGCATTTTATTTAACGAATAACAAAATTTTGTAACAAAATATAAATAATAATAAATAAAAATAAAATAAAATATTTTGAGGGGTTTTACATTCTCCCCATCTTATTAAAATTTCGTCCTCGAAATTAAAACAAGCTGGAATAAAAGAATCACACAATCATAATTCTAATTCTAGGCAATTTACAAACTAAATTAGGCAGAATCTAAAGAGTAATTATTAACAGAATTTAGTCATACCAGACGCTTCACGTATGTATAAAAAATGCTCCAGAATAGAATCTTCCCGCTCCCAAGTCGATTCGCCTGGAGAATGGTGTTTCCACGCAACTCGGACTAGTCGAATGGTCTTCCCCTTCAACACTTTCTCTCTGCGGTCTAGGATCTCCACAGGCTGCTCCTCGTAGGACAAAGTCGGTCCCACGGTGATCTCTGAATGATCAACTACGTGGTTGGGGTCTGCCACATACTTCCTCAACTGGGAGACATGAAATACATCATGGACGCCTTCCAATGACTGCGGAAGTGCCAATCTTTATGCAACCTCGCCAACTTTCTCCAATACATCGAATGGTCCGATGTACCTTGGGCTGAGCTTTCCTCTGACTCCAAATCTGATCGTACCTCTAGTCAGGGAGATTCTCAAGAACACATGATCTTCTTCCTTAAACTCAAGAGGTCGCCTATGAGTGTCTGCCCACTGTTTCTGCCGGTCCTGTGCTGCTCGTAGATGTCCCTGAATCTTCTTGACTGTATCTACTGTACGAGTCACCAACTCTGGTCCCAATATCTGTCTTTCGCCTACATCACCCCAACATGCTGGCGATCGACACTTCCTTCCGTACAATGCTTCAAAAGGGGCCATCTGGATACTTGCCTGGTAGCTATTGTTGCAAGAAAATTCTACCAAGTGCAAGTGATCCTCCCAGGATCCTCCAAAATCCAATATGCAAGCTCTTAACATATCCTCCAACGTCTGAATGGTACGCTCTGACTGCCCGTCTGTCTGAGGGTGATAAGCCGTGCTGAACTTCAGTCTTGTGCCCAGACTTTCCTGCAGGCTCTTCCAGAAGTGCGATGTGAATCTCATATCTCGATCGGAGACTATACTGGCTGGTACTCCATGTAATCGCACTATCTCCTTCATATATAAGTCTGCCAATACCTCTGTAGATTGCCCCACTCGGAATGGTATGAAATGAGAAGACTTCGATAATCTGTCCACAATCACCCAAACTGCATCTCGTCCAGCTGGGCTCCTCGGAAATCCCGTAACGAAATCTATAGTGATGTGCTCCCACTTCTACTCAGGTATCGGAAGAGGTTGCAACAATCCTGCGGACCTCTGATGCTCAGCCTTGACTTGCTGACACACCAAGCACTTTACTACAAATCGTGCTATCTCACGCTTCATTCCATGCCACCAGTAGTACTGTCTCAGGTCCCTGTACATCTTCGTACCTCTTGGATGAATAGAATAAATCGAGCTATGAGCCTCTATCATCAGCTCCTGCCTGATCTCTCTATTAGGAACATAGAGACGGTCTTCACACCTCAAGGTCCCATCTTCGTGAATCCTCAATCCAGTCTGCAGTCCTTGCTCTGTCCTCTGTCGAAGCCTCTGATATCTGGCATCTGTCGGTAAGGTCGCCTTGATCCGCTCTACTAGTGAAGACTGAACCTGAATATTCATCATATGTGCAACTCCTCCAGGCCTAACAACTTCAATGCCCATCTTTTCCAAGTCATAAAGCAACTCCTTTTGTGATGTCAAGAAGTGTGCCATAGGCCTCCGGCTCAATGCATCTGCTACTGAATTAGCCTTTCCTGGATGGTACTGTAACTCGATATCAAAATCTGCTATCAACTCAAGCCAACGCCTCTGCCTCAAATTTGAATCCTTCTGAGTATAGACATACTTGAGGCTCTTATGATCTGTATATACCTCCACTGTTTCTCTATACAAATAATGCCTCCAAAGCTTCAAGGCAAATATCACCGCCGCAAGCTCTAAGTCGTGCGTGGGGTAATTCTTCTCATGGGTCCTCAACTGCCGAGAACCATATGCAACTACCTTTCCATGCTGCATCAATACGCATCCTAATCCCTTCCCGGATGCATCACTATAGATGACAAAACCTCCTGATCTCGATGGAATGGTCAAAACTGGTGCAGTAGTAAGGTGCTTCTTCAAATCATCAAAAGCAGCTTGGCACTCTTCTGTCCACTCGAACTTCTGATCCTTGCGAGTCAACTTTGTCATGGGCTCCGCAATTCTTGCAAAATTCTCTACGAACCTCCGGTAATATCCGGCAAGCCCTAGAAAACTTCGTACCTCTGAAACATCGGTTGGAGTTGGCCAAGACTCCACTGCTGATATCTTCGTCGGATCCACTTCTATGCCTTTCCCTGAGATAACATGTCCAAGAAATGAAACATGATCTAGCAGAATTTCACACTTACTCAGCTTTGCATATAACTTCTGATGCCTCAAGATCTCCAGCACCTTCCTCAAGTGATCCTCATGCTCTTCATGGTTCTTTGAATACACCAAAATGTCATCGATAAATACTACGACAAATTTATCAAGATATTCATGGAATACTCTATTCATTAAATTCATGAACACAGCAGGTGCATTAGTCAAACCAAAGGGCATTACTAAGAACTCGTAATGACCATACCGAGTCCTGAATGCCGTCTTCTGAATATCTTCTCTTCGAACCTTCACTTGATGGTATCCCGATCTCAGATCAATCTTCGAGAATACCTGGGCTCCTGTCAGCTGGTCAAATAGAACATCAATTCTGGGCAGGGGATACTTGTTCTTGATCGTCACAGCATTAAGAGCCCTATAATCAATGCACATGCAAACTGTTCCATCTTTCTTTGGCACAAACAAGACCGGGGCTCCCCATGGTGATGCACTTGGTCCGATAAACCCTTTGTCTTGCAACTCCTGCAACTGCACCTTCATTTCATCCAGCTCCTTCTTTG
The DNA here is from genome assembly GCA_029216955.1 of Iris pallida. Taxonomy (NCBI): domain Eukaryota; kingdom Viridiplantae; phylum Streptophyta; class Magnoliopsida; order Asparagales; family Iridaceae; genus Iris; species Iris pallida. Next base: position 4,767,798 of record JANAVB010019997.1, read on the forward strand.
CCAGTCGATAGACATTTGAAGAGATTGGTGCCGCTCCTGGTATAAGCTCAATGGTGAACTCAACCTCTCTGTCGGGTGGTAGACTCGGCAGATCATCGGGAAAACATCAGAAAACTTATCAATGATCGGTGGCGGGGCAACCTCCATCGCCATACAAGCTCCATGATACTGAGATACTCCCTTCTCAATGCTTCCTCTCTGAAATTCAAACTCCGGCTGGCCTGGCGGTCTAAATATAGCACAACCCCTGTGGTAGTCCAATATAGCATGATATTGACTAAGCCATCCATACCCAGTACTACGTCAAAATTTGGCACAGGTAATACCAAAAGTCGAGCTCTCATCTCTCGGCCACAAATAACTACCGAACAGGTTCTACATGTACTAGTCACAGGTACTATACCTCCACCAGTAATAATTTTCCAACTCTTAGGCATAGTAGAAGTAGCTATCCTATGCACAGCTACAAATCTAGATGATATAAATGACAAGGTGGCACCAGAATCAAATAACACTGTAGCAGGCAATGAACCTACTAAAATAGTACCTGTGATAGCCTCACCTTCGGTTCCATCTTCTCCCTAAGTGAGAGCAAAAATCTGTCCTTGCTTCTTGTTTCCTGCCTGCTGCTTGGCCTTCTCAAACTGTGCTGACTGTAAAGGGAGTATAGGTCCTCTCTGCTGACCTCCTGATGCTGGTGGCTTCTGTCCTCCTGCTGGCACAATGGCTCCCCGAACCGGGCAATCTCGAGCCTGATGCTGGCCCGATCCGCAAGCTAAGCAAGTACCCAGCATCCTTCTGCACTCTCTTTGTAAGTGTCCCTTCCTGTCACAGAAATGGCAAGTCGGAAGCTCCTTAGACTGGTAGGGTCCAGTCTTCTGCTGATGCTGATGATGTCCCATAGGTCTCTTGATAGGACCTCCTTGCTGCGTCTTCGTCTGCACTGGCTGGTTCTTCTGCTGGTTCAGCTTCCCCTTGCTAATTGTCTTCTGAATCCTGGCCTCCGTCAGCAACTCAGCATAAGAGATTCAGGACTGAGAGCTAGTATAATACTGTAGCTCCTGTCTCAGCCCGTTGTGAAATCTCTTGGCCTTCTCCAGATCATTGGGTATCAGTACCTCTCCATACTTGCTGAGTCGACTGAACTCCGAGTCATACTCGTCCACAGTCTTGTTCCCCTGCTCCAGATGCAAAAACTGGTTGTATAAGGCATTCTTCACAGTAGTAGGGAAATACTTCTTATCAAAGAACTCCAGAAACTGCTCCCACGACTGACGAGTACCCAACTGACGCTCCATAGAATCCCACCAGTGATGGGCATTCCCTTCCAGCTGAGTTCTTACGCCAGTCATCCATAAATCTTCTGGCAACTGAGATGCCTGCAATTTTTTTTTGGTGCTGGTGATCCAATTAGTGGTCTCCTCCGGACTCTCATTTCCCTTATAAGGTTTGGGGTCCATCTGTACATAGTCCTTCACTGAACCTACCTGTGCTGGTCTCACGGGAGCTAGTGTCGGAGCTGGTGCAGGTGCTGGTGCTGTCATCCTCTCCATAGCTGCCAGGAATCCCTGTCTCATCTCAGCAGCTTCCCGTCTTTGTTCAGCAGCTACCTGCCTCTGCTCAGCTGCTTCTTGCCTCTGCTTCGCTGCTTGCTGTCTCTGTTCTTGTATCATCATATGCATGAACTGAAACATCTGTGCCTGACTGTCTTGTGGCACAGCCGGGGGCACTCCAAATGGTGTCTGAGGGTACTGCGGGGGAGGAGGGGGTACCGCAGTCGGTTGTGCACCAACTGGCTGAGACGTCTGCCCTGGTAGCATAGGGTGGGTTGGAACTACCCTTGCGGACTGCTCATTCGTAACAGATGACTGGTTGTCTCTACCGGCAGCGGTACGTCCACTCCTTAGATTCATGATTCTGCAGAAATAAGATAGAAGGAATTGAGAATAGGACGGAAACAAACGAGATGCAAAAGAATTTGTTCAAGGATAATCAAGAATGATATAGTCAAGTATGGATGAGACCCTATATTCTAAACCTAATTTGCAGGCTTGTTTGGTACAGTAACGTAACCAAACAAATTTCCTAGACCTGCATGGGTCACCACTAAAACATGTCACGCCCTAGTTCCAAATAATCGGATTGGGAACACGTTGCATGCTAGCTGTACAATCTAGCATAGATAAACCCAATTTAATGGACTATAATTCGATTGTAGTACGCTGAAGTATAACTAATAAGTAACATCACAGGCAGGTAAACTAGTCTCATCCATGAAATAATGTAATAGATAACTGAATGGAAAATCATCAATGCCACAGAATCTAAATGTCAACTATGACTAGAGGAGAACAATCCACTAAAAGTAAATGAGTACATCTGGAATGAAATGAAGTAGCAAAAGAAATAAACAGAATACTGAAAATGGAACCCACGTCTGAAGATGTAGCTAGCCTCCAGAGGATCAAGGCTGCGGCTCCACCTCAAAGTCGTCGTCAACAAGTCCCTCTACTCCGTAATCAGCCGGGAACGAGTACTCGTCGAGCTCCAGAAAAGATACCAGGTCCTCAGAGGGACATAACAAATACACAGAAAAGGACATGCAAGAATAAACTAAGCAGTAATATAAAAGTAACTAGTAAGAATGCCACCCAGTATTTCCCTAACCAAACAAGGACAGGAAATACAAGGAGACAATAAGGTGTTCTAACCATCTATGTGAAAATGCACTCGAGACATCTCTAGTGGCACATGAGAGGGGGAGAAGAAGAAGAAACTGCCACCAAGCGTCCTACAGTTTGAGGAACGAGGGGCTACGAGCATCCAGCGTCCATTGGAAACAGAAATTCTCATACACCACTAGTAGACTCTCTCCACCCAATGTATTCGTACCGTATACGCGGTATGAACATTATGCAAGACGTCATAATAAATATAGTATAACTAACCAACTTCTAACAGACTCAAGATCACATGTTAATGGCCGGTCAACACAGAACCTCTGCACTCAGCTCACTCATATGTGATACGTGACTGAGACAGTGTCAAGTTTATACTAACTCTATACAAGGTAGTCATCAATGGAGACGAGTGCACACAATAGCAATAACTGGTCAAATGTAAATACTGCATAGTAAATGTCAAGCAAGGTGTACTTGCCTGTGTCCAGCAACTGAGTATCCGGGTCCAAAATAGAGTCCGAGTCCCGCGAAGCAAATAACCCTATATAAGCATTAACTCTAATTAATTACTAATTAGCCAAATTAAACAATACATTTAATTGCTAATTAATCAATAATTTATATCAAACCATTATTACTAGCTAATCAGTACCAATAATTATGAATAATAATAATATACAATAATAAGTATGAAGTACTTATTATTATAATTTTATATTCTGAAATTATTAATACAACTGATATATATTTAATAATTAATTAATTACTTATAAATAATTAATTAATCAATTAAATAACACATGCCTTCACAAATTCCTAATAATACCAACAAAATTTGTAGAAATCCATAAAAATCATTTTTAGTCTAATAAGCTAAATAATGCCAGAAATAATAGATATATATTATTTGTAAAGAAACCATAAATAGGATTTTCTTTATTTAATATATATCTATCTAATAACTAGATTAGTGCTAATAATTATAAATACTAGTTAATAAATAGTAAAAAGATCTAAATTGGGTTATAAAATACTTTTCCAGGAAAACCTACTGTAAATAATATTTTTAATATTATTTACCTAATTATAAGTAATTAAAAACATTTAACTACTCAATATATAAAATTACTATTTTAGCTACTGAAATTAGAATTAAATATTAAAAATTTACTAATAAATTGTGAAAATTCATAATTCACAGAAAATAACATTTCTCCAACCGTGACTATACATTTATGAACATTACCATAATAATTTAAATTTAATAAAAATTAAAACTTAGTAATGAACTAATTACATAATCAATAATATTTAACACTGAATTAATATAAAATAAATAACAAACATAATTATTTTATTCTGAAACTTTTACAGTAAAAAGATATAAATATTATTTACAAGTCTTGTATAGAGAACATTGATTAATTCTTAGTGAATTAATTAATAAAAATCCGAAACAGTGAAATTAAACTGTCATTTAGATACAATAATCCACAGTTTAAAATATAATTAAAATATCTAAACTATTTATTAAATCCTGTAAATTTAACAGTAATTAGATTACATAATTACCTACAAATTATGTATAGATCATAACAAGTAATTCCTAATGAATTAAATTCTAAAAATTAAAAACATAATATATAATACTGTGGAATTTACACACAAAAACTGCATTAATGCCACCAGATAAATGCTTAATAATTACGAATAAATTATATAAAAATCTGACATAATAAATATAGAATCTACACTAATGACTCTAATCATTAGGCTAATAATTTAGATCATAATTAGCATCAATTAATCATTAATTAAATCATTACACAGCCATATAATTACACAAATAATTCAACAATGAATAACCTAATTATTGCAAACAAAACACACGTGCCAGAGGACACGTGGGTGGTTGGGGCAATACCTCGCCACGCCGCAGGGGGGTGGCTCGCCGACGAGGGGGTCGCGCCGACGAGGGGGGGTCGCCGGATCGGGGCCGGTCGGTTGCAGCGAGCGCGGGAGGGCTGGCTGCACGCGCGGAAGGCCGGGGCGTGCGCTTCCGTCGCCCGATGGCGAGGCTTAGTCCGAAGGGGGGGTCGGGATTGGAGAGAGAGAGGGATAGGGTGGCAGTGAGGATGGGAAGAGGTGGAGGCTTGTGGAGGAAATTATTAGGGTTAGGTTTGAGAGAAGTTGCTTAGATATATATGCATGGATGAGATCCAAAGGCTTAGGAATTCCTAATGGGTTGGGCCTAGGTTAGGGTTAGTTAGTTTGCCCATGGGCTGAGCTAAGGTTGGGTTTGGAATAAATGAAATGGATTTGGGTTTTGCTCAAGTTGTAAGGCCATAACTAAAAAGTATAGATATAATACATATACTCCAATAATAAAAACTGATGAATAGTGCTTTATATATATAAGTATATATATATAAATAATCTAGAAAAAAATCTAAATGAGTCTAAGGTTAGAGTTAACCTAAGTTTAGTCTTAGGGTTAAGGGTGAGGGTTATATAATACAATACAAACACAAACTTTGCATATATATACATATATAACATATTTTTCTAAACTATATATATTCAATTTAACAATTAGGGTAAAAGCATTTTATTTAACGAATAACAAAATTTTGTAACAAAATATAAATAATAATAAATAAAAATAAAATAAAATATTTTGAGGGGTTTTACACTATCAGCGATGACTTGTATAATAAATGCAGGTCTTCGTTTGTATGTCGACTCAATGATCAAGTGGAAGGGTGAGAAAGGGAACTTCCCAAGATTGGAGTTGCCCTACACTTATCTGTTCGGATGGTTGCTTCTGCATCATCCATCTCTGATGAACCCCGACATGGGGGCAGTTAGCGGCAGCTTTCTGCGTAGATTTTCCCGAAGCAAGTGGGTGTACGTTATTCTAAAGGACTGCAGACGTGACCTCAACCTTGGCAAGGGATGGAACTTTTATATATTCGCTCCTCCAGCCGGTTACGAGTTCATGGCGACAAATATGGTTGATCTGGGAAGGCAGCTACTGGGCCGAGCAGCTTTTGACTGGCTGAAGGCGATTAGACCATCACATTTAGTATACAGATTTGAGGAGGAGGCTACTTTGAACCATATCTGCCGAGTCGCTTTGTTCGTCAATTTGGTTATGACTAATTCCATGTGGGCAACACAATAACTTGTCTACAAGGAAAGGGGTGCCTAATTGATGGTACGAGAGCATGGGCCTACTACATTGCTCGAGACACTAGGACAGTGTTTTCGATGCTCAACAAGAATGATAATGGCCCAAGAATGCTATACACATATTCAATGTTCTACACAGCTGCCAATACATTTGCTGAGAATTTTAGTCTGATTGATAGCTTCGCAACAGCAACACGTCTTAAGAAAGAGGCCACTGCTACATTAGCTCCAGCAAACGACGAACAACATGAACCGGTAGATGATCCATTAGAAGCTTCCAGAGAAGTAAACTTCCCTGAGGAAGTAAATCAACCACTGAGAATTTCTCTGAAAGTGGTTAAGTCTCCGACCAAGGAGAGAAGAACCTTCTTCTCCAGTCGCGAAGAAGAAGTTGATCTTGGAACCATCATCAGACAAGGTCACTACTAGATCACAATCCCGACAATTGGCTGAATCAACCCGAGAAGTAGCAGCTACGTCAACCTCTATTCAGAAACAGGTCGAGGTAGTAAATGTAGAGAGTCCTGAAAGGCCTCTGTATAGAAAGAAATTGGCCCACAGACGAAGAAAAAGAATGGTTTCTCCTCCAAAGAAAATCTTATCTTCAGTAGTGGTGAATGCTGCAGCGGGAATTACTATGTCATCTCCTACTCCCGCCTCTGAGCTTAGTCCAGAGCAGAGAGAAGAAACTGAACAGAGAGAGGAGGCGGCAGAGCCCAGAGAAGAAATTGAGCAGAGAGAAGAGGCTATAGAGCCTAGAGAAGAGGAAGCTGTACGATCTCCTTCACCAGTGGCAGTAACAACTCATCTTCCTGTTACACCGGGAATAGCCCGCAAGGAGGAAGATCGTCTAATGATCGAGGCATTAAATGATTGTGACTTCGGTTATCAAGAAGATGTTGATCATGCCACTGCAAATACTAGCGAAGTAGCTCCTGAGGATAGTGAAAGCGAGGAGAGCACATCAACAGAGGCTGTTAATGAGACACAAAATCCTGAAGAGGACATTGAGGTCCAGACATCTCCCAGAGCTGTTGATGACACCCTGAATACTGAAAAGGATGCTGAGGTGCCGGTATCTCCAGATAAGATTGCAGATGAAGAAGTGACTTTGGAAGAAACTTCTACTATTGATCCCAAAGGTATAGAATGAAATTAGCAATCTTCTTTTAATAGATAGCTTGATAGCTGACATTTTTTTATTCTTATCCATACAGAACTCGGATCTTCTCCAACTCCTCCAGCGTGTACAGATATAGTACTTGCAACGACGATAGCTAGTAGCAATCGTCATTTATCATGTGGCTCCGAAGCAGGCAGTAGTCACGCATTAATGTCTGAGGCTACTTCTGCTAGGCTGGAACCTGTTCCAACAGATGACAGGCCTGATATTGGACCAAGCCACGGTAAGATTGCTTTTACCTTTAATCTTCTTTAACAGTAGCAAACGATAGACAAAATGATAAAGTCTATCTGTTTTTGCAGGGAAACAACCGGGAGGAGCAACCAGCTCGACTTTAGCTCCTTTATTCAAAGAGCCCTCCGTCCAAGTGCAAGAGACTGAACATCCCGCCGCTTCATCGTCAACAGGAGTAGCTGCTACTCCTGGTGCTTTGGCTACCAATCAGTTTGTCATTAAATCATTTACCAAGTTCTTCTTTGATTCATTGGGGCCTTTAATAGATAGAGTGATGGAGAAGGAAGAAGCCGATTTCTCTTCGGTTAGAGGTCCAACCTCTTACTTGGTAAATGCCATTCGTAATCAAGGAGACGAGGCTCAGGCTACTTTTCTTGATCACATATTAGATGAGATGGAGACCTCAGTCAAGAATTACAAAGAGCTGAGTAAAGGAGAGGTAGAGCTTTTAGTACAAGCCGAATTTGAACAAATGTCTCAAGAAGCTGCAGTTGAGAGAGTCAACTTCCAAATTCTTTTGGATACTTTCACCATCAAATCTGCTGAATACAACTCCAAGGTGGAAACAGTGACCTCTGTTGCTGAAAAAAAGAAAAGAAAATTGCTGAATTGAAAGCAGAGATTGCCCGTCTTCAGGAAGAACTGGAAGATGAGGTCATCCAACATCGAACTGCAATTTAACAGCTTGATGTTCTAACTCAAGAAAGGGATGAATATGCTGCGGCTCATAATGCTTAAATCACTCGACGAATGGTAACTCTACCAACCTTTAATGAAACATCTGGGATGGAAGAAGCCAGGAAGAGAGTGATGGAATCTCGTGAAGAGCGTCTACAAATTCTGAAGCAACAGATTGCCAATCTGATGACACCTCCGGCTTAGTATAAAAATATCTTGTATCTTCTTGTTCTGCAATATGAATCTTTATAATGTCTTGAATTTTGATCAATAAAAAGACATTTTTGTGGCTCTATTATTTGTTGCATATCTTATTCAGATATAAATAATAGAGATAGAAAATATATTCAAAGGTGCAAGACATGATATATTTTTTTATTCTGGAAAATAATCATATTCAATTATATCTGCTCAGAGGTAATATGGACGTGGCAAATATAATTTATTGAATATCATTATTTCAATAGACAACTTAATCAAAGATGACAAGTTGCTGATAAGAACGAACTGGATGATTCGTCAAAATATGAGAACGAAATGAATCGTCGGGATGAATGTAATGAACGGACAGGCCATCAAATGATGAATGGGTGAACCGTCAAGTGGATGTGTGAACAGACGAACCGTCGAATGATGAACGGGCGAACCGTCAAGTGGATGTGTGAACAGACGAACCGTCGAATGATGAATGGGCGAACCGTCAAGTGGATGTGTGAACGAACGAACCGTCGAATGATGAACGGGCGAACCGTCGGATGGATGTGTGAACGGACGAACCGTCGAATGATGAACGGGCGAACCGTCGGATGGATATAATGAATGAACGGGTAAACCGTCGAATAATTGTAGATGGAATGAACGGGTAAACCGTCAGATAGATGTGTGAACGGATGAACCGTCAAAGGGAATGAATGTAATGAACGGACAAACCGTCAGAAGATGGACGGGTGAACCGTTGGATGAATGTGTCGTTTTATAGTCTTACGATGCTCTGTCTATAAATAGAACAGAAAATCAGATGAGATGGTCACTTTCACTTTTCATCATAAAAATGTTGTCTGGCGATGCATCCAAGAAGGCTGAGATCGCCCCAAAGGTTAAAATGGGGACTGAAGAACGTCCAGTCGAGCCGGTTCAACAAAAGCATATGGCAGTGGGCGAAGGTTCATCTGATCCCAAACCGCCAAAGGACATCTTGGACTTCCTTCTCGAACCAGGAAAGACTAAAGAAGAAGAAGCTATGAGAATGGCTGCTTGCAAGTTCCTGGTAGGTTCCAGCAAGAATGTTCTCGACTCTTTTGCTGATCATGTCTTTGATAAGGACGGTAGTGGTCCGCGTCCCAATTTTGAGAAAGATGATAGTGACCTTCCTTGATATTATGTACTATCATTCAAGATGAAATAACATTGAATTTTATTTATAAACTTGTCTGATAATTACAATCACTATCTGTTATATTTACACATAATATTTCTTGAGGAATTTGCCATTGACGGGCATCATGGCAACTCGACCGTCTAGCTCTGTGAGTTGATAGGCTCCATTTTAGAAGACTTTGCTTACAACATATGGACCTTCCCACTTCGCATCGAACTTGCCTTTGCTTGAGTGAGTCATAGTCATAGGACGTCTGACTGTTAGAACAAGCTCTCCTTTCTGAAAGGCTCTGACCTTAACTTTATGGTTGAAAGTCTTTGAGATACGGGCTTGGTATAACTCAATATGTTGGTGAGCCAATAGCCGCTTCTCATCGAGCGCTTCTAATTCTTGAAGTCGGAGAAGATCGTTGTTCTCTGTAGTGAGCTCGTTGGCGATAGCAATCCTAAAATACAGAATTTGAAGTTCTAGGGGTAGAACTGCTTTACAGCCGTACACCAAAGAGAAGGGTGTACAGCCTGTAGGGTTGCGGACCGTAGTTTGATAGGCCCAAAGACATTCCCCAAGCTTTTCACTCCAGTTTCTTTTGTTAGTGGATACAAACTTTTTGAGGAGCTTGATGATAGTCTTGTTGAAAGCTTCAGCTAAGCCATTAGCAGCAGGATTATAGGCTGTCGAGGCGACATTGTCAATACGGTGATCGTCACAGAACCTTGTAAACTTTTGGCTGATGAATTGAGGTCCATTGTTGTGGATGATTCATCGAGGTACACCAAATCTAAAGATGACATAGTGTTTGACGAAGTTAATGACACTGCTAGTTTTGACTTCAACTAATGGTATAGCTTCGGCCCATTTGGAGAAGTAGTCGGTTATTGCCAGGATGAACCGATGTCCTCTAGAATAAGGAGGATTGATGGGACCGATGATGTCCATGCCCCAAGCTTCAAAAGGCCATGAAATATCAGTTGGATGAAGGAATTCTGACGGTTGATGAATAAAATCTGCGTGGATTTGACAAGCTCGACATTTCTTCGCATATTCAATGTCATTTGATACCATAGAGGGCCAATAGTAACCCATGCGTCGAATGCGATCCTGTAGCTTAGGACCGGGTTGATGTGCTCTGTAAACACCGTTGTGAGCTTCATGCAGTACTTGCTTCGCTTCATCTCCAGAAAGACAGCGTAAGAGTAGGCCATCATAAGTTCACCGGTAGAGAGTCTTGGTTGTCTGATTATAGTAGAATCGCAGAGACCGCCGACGAATACTCGTAGCCTCCTTGGGATCTTCAGGGAGTATGTCATGGACCACGAAGTCGATGAAAGAAGCTCTCCAATCTTTATTGATAACATTGACTTCTGTAAGATTACTGAACTCAATATTACGATTGTTTTTTACACAGAACAATTCCCGACTAGAGATGACCACCACCTGCTGTCTTTTGATAGGGATGGCTAGGACTGCTGCAAGAATGGCCAAAGCATCTGCCTCAGTATTGTAAGCTCAGCATACATATTCGATAAAGAAGGCTTTGAATGATGTAGCCATGTTGATTGCCGCTTCAAAGTAAGGCACTAGGTCTTGATGGAGAACTTTATAAGTCCATCTAACCTGATTAACAACCAGCTTAAAGTCACCATAGACTTCAAGATACTCGACGTCAAGTTATTTGGCTAGCTAAAGGCTAATGAGTAGAGCATTGTACTCTGCCACGTTGTTGGAGCAAGGCTCATCTAGGAAGTATGCTCTTTGGATAACTGACCCGTCTAGAGAAACAAGGACAACTTCAACTCCTGCGATAATGGCACCATTGGGTCCAATCCTGGATGCACCATCAAAGAATAGACGCCAAGTAGGAAATTCTTTAGAGACTGCATTAGATTCCAAAGTCTCATCTGGAATTTCATCATAGAGTTTGGACGTCTTTGGAACAGGATGAGCTGCTAGGAAATCTGCCAGTGCTTGACCTTTGACAGACTTTTGAGGAACATATACCATGTCATATTGGGCTAGCAAAATGGCTCACGTAGCAAGTCGAGAATTGAGGGTGCTAGGCTTCTTCATTAGTACCCGAAGAGGATTAACTCAGGATATGACATGAATAGTTTGACCAATAATGTAATGCCGAGTCTTCTGAACAGCAAACATAAGAGCTAGGCACTCTTTTTTGACCGGACTATAACGGTGTTCAGCACCAATCATAGTACGACTGAGATAGTAGATAGCTTGTTCATGGCCTTCTTTGTTCTTCTGAGCAAGTAAAGCGCCCAATGAATGATCCATAGCATGGACATACATTAAGAATGGTATGCCAGAGATTGGTGGCACCAAGACTGGTGGATTCATGAGATACCGCTTTATGTCGTCAAATGCTCGTTGACATTCTTCGATCCAAACGAAAGATACACCCTTCTTCATGAGTTGAGTGAATGGTCTGCAGCATCCAGACAGATTCGAAATGAATCTTCTGATGTACGCAAGTCGACCATGGAATCCTCGTAGCTCTTTTAGGTTGCGTGGAGGACGCATCTCTTGAATGGCTTTGATCTTCTCGGGATCTATGTGTATACCCTTAGAGGTAATGACGAAGCCAAGAAATTTGCCACTAGAGACACCCAAGAATGACTTGGTGGGATTCATTTTGAGTTGATGTTGGCGCATGAGGTTGACGATAGTTCTCAAGTCTTGGATGTGATCTTCTTTTAGACAACTTTTGACAGTGATGTCGTCAACGTAGCATTCGACAGTCTTACGCAGATGATCTCAAAATATTGTACTCATAGCTCGTTGGTATGTTGCACCAGCGTTCTTGAGACCAAATGGCATAACAGTATAGCAGTAGACTCCGCGAGGAGTGCGGAAAGAAGTATGCTTTTCGTCTTCAGGATTCATCCGAATCTGATTGTATCTGGAGAATCCGTCCATGAAAGATATTCTTTCGAACCCACAGGTGTTGTCAATCATGACGTCCGTGATAGGGAGAAAAAATTCATCTTTTGGACATACTTCATTAAGATCCCGAAAGTCGATGCAGACTCAAACTTTTCCGATTTTTTTTAGAATTGGGACGACATTGGCTACCCAATCAGGATGTTGTTCTTCTCGAATAAAGCCACAAGCGATGAGCTTCTTGACTTCATCGTCGATTGCATCCATCATTTCTGGCTTGAAGCACCGTTGTTGCTGTTTGACCGGTTTTGCATCAGCCATGATGTTCAATTTATGAGTAGCAACTTTAGGATCTAGACCTGGCATGTCTTCATAGCTCCAGACAAAGACATCAATGTATCTACATCAACTTGCACTAATTGATCTTCAGTAGGCAGTTCCCTTTGTTCAAATCGGAGTTCCTATTGGGTATCCATTCGTTGAGCCCAAGGATCTGTTTCAGAACTTTCTTCAATATCCTCATCATAGCCTTTTGGAAATTCGACGGAGACCATACTAGAAGATACAGTCAGCCGATGGATTTGACCGATGCTGTTGTCAGAATCCCATAATCTGGAATCAGAAGAGTTAGAACGTTCCTCACTATCGGATTCAGAGCCTACTGGGGAAAATAATGGAGGTGAAGCATATCCGAGACCTCTTTTGGTCCTGCTGTAGTACATCTTTGACTTTCCTTTTGGCATAGCCATACGAATAGGAGTTTTCTACCCTTACCGTAGTTGAGGCTGCTCTTGAAGTCGTAACCCATCTTTCGGATGATGTCTTTTGATTGTTGACTGTAACGACGGAGTTGAAGATGCCCCGTGTCGTTACTTTTGCTATCATCCGTGTAGCTGAATTGTTGTTCCGGTCCTTTACTAAAAAGTATTGGACTCTCGCCTTTCTTACGAGTGGGAACAATACGATATGAATCTTTTGGGTGTTCAAATGAAACTTCTGTTTGAAGAGACTGTACAACTCCCATTGTAAATGACTGAAAGCTATCTAACATATCTAAATAGCACTTAGTATGATAAATGACATCAGTATACTGGAAAGTAGATGCTTTTTTATTGATTTGTACATTTATATTTACAGCAGGACCTTTAGCCTTAGAAGGCTTGGTCAGATTGATTACAAGAGAGGGAGAAGAAGAACGTGGAGGAAGATTGGCTTTGTTATGACGGAGGTCGATAACAAACGGCTCAGAGGAGGTGAGCTCCCTTTTTTCCTTGTTATGAGATAAATCAATAACAAGTGGCTCAGAAGAGGTGAGCTGCCTTTTTTCCTTGTTACGATGGAGGTCAATAACAAGCAGCTCAGAAGAGGTGAGCTCCCTTTGATCATGATCATCATTTGATTGCTTCTGGACTGGCAAGTGAATAGCCAGTGGTTTGGAGGATTGAGGAAGAGAAACACGCCCTTTGACAGGAATGATAAGGGTATCATTGGGCACTGTTTTTTGCCCTTCTTCAGTATCCAGAGACAGGACAACCTTCATGAATTGGTCCTTGTACATACGTCCATCGTTGCAGTATGCTTCGATTCCTTCGAAAGGATAGAGATCAGCAACCTCCTTTTGCACCTCTCCATTGTCATCGACATATTTAAAACATTGATGGAGAGTCGAAGGGACAATGTTATGCTCGTGCAAAAATGGTCTACCCAACAAAGCATTGTAGGAACAACCATGGTTGTCGATGATGTAGAAGGTCACCTTTGTACGAAGATTGCCTATTTGGAGTTTTAGGCGAATCTTGCCCAGAGGCTCACTCCTTCCCTGATTGAACCCAAGGATGGTAGTGATTGTACTGGAGAGACTATGCACTAGGATTTTCAGCGCATCCAACATTGTCTCTGGCATAATGCTGAGAGCAGACCCTGGATCTATCAGAATATGATCGACTTTCATCGAGTCGATGTATCCTGTATAGTAGAGAGGACGGTCGTGCCTGTTGTCTTCCATCAGCATGTCATCCTGTGTGAAAGTTATGTTTGGAATTAACTCCAACACACTATAACAATGGAGGCAAGAAACTGGTTCTGCTTTTGGCTTCTTTAGGAGGGCCAGACAGGCTTCTGCTTGTATGAGAGCCTCGCTCAAAGTTTCTCGAGTCTCCTTGGAGAGGCGCAAGAGCTCGAAGATTGACAGCCGGGCTGGTGTATTGGCTAGTTGTGCCAGGATGTCAAAATTATAAGGCTTTTCAAGTCCAGAAGGAGATGACTTCTTTAAAGGTTTGTCGAAGCGGACTTGTTGTTTGTCTTTGTCAGCTACCGTCGGCTTGGAAGGAATGGGTACTATAACTGGTGAGGATGACGAAGGGATATCCTCAGTAGAAACAGGCTGCACTGGAGCAGGCTCAGAGGAAGAAGCAGGATTCTCTTGGGCTTCGGGGTAATCCTTTAGATAAGCTTTCTCTGATCTGGTGCGCAGCAGGATTTCTTCATCAACTATGGGGTCAAAAGACACCATATTGCAGATCTTTGTTTTGCCCTTAGAGCGATCTTTCTTCTTGGAGGAAGAGGGAAGTTCAAACTCCGAAGCAAGATCAGGATGGATCCACATAATCTCGCCATTGTCAAGAGACAAGGGGACGAGACCTTCACTTCGTGGAGGAAGGAGATTCTCCATCTCGAGAGTAGCTTTGGGGATAGGAATGACACCATGCTGCACCATCTGGGGTGGAAAGTCACCAAATTAAACTGAGACCATATTTGCGGTAACTGTCTTCTCGTCTTGCTGCAGAGTGACAACACCAGCGTTGACCAGCTCCTGAATTTTACCTTTGAGCATATAACATGCTCGAGTAGGATGCCCAATGAATCTGTGGTAGACACAATACTTGGGATGATCAGTCTTACCAACTTCATCTGGTTTCTTTGGATATAGAAGTTGGATTTTATTGCTTTTGATCAAGCAATCAAAGATGCTAGCAGTATCATTCTCGTCAAAGGAATATTCTACTTTAGGACGAAGTTCTCTTGATGGAGGTGCTGAAGGGGTAGAAGTAGACGTAGGTGAAGCTACGTTGACTGCCAGAGATTCTTTGTTCTTGTTCAAATTGATATTCAAAGTTTCTTTTCCTTCACGGTTGTTCTGGCAATTGCCACCACCTGATGTCTGATGTTCATCCCGGTCGGGGTTAGACATTTGTACCCCTAGCTGCTTGAATTTGTCGGCGCTAACTTCAGCTACTTTAGCATTGACAATGAAGGATGGCCAATCTTGGAATTAAGTAGACCCTGTCCACATGCTGATGATAGGCAATAGGTTTGCCTTGCAGGTATCTATGGTGACAGCAGCCGGAGTTCCATGAGGCATTTTCAAAGCTTTCCGACGGAACCTTTCAATGAAACTCTCAGCAGTTTCATTGTGTCTTTGTTTGATTTTATTGAGGGCTGACATAGTCATGTCGTTGATCCCCTCATAGAATCATTCCAGGAAGATTTGCTTTAGGCCAGAGAAGGAGGTGATACAACCATCGGGCAAGCTTCTGTACCAATCGTATGCTACGTCAGCTAAACAGCCGACGAATACTCTGGTAAGAAGAGCGTCATTTGTTTGAAGTTGGACAGTCATAACCTCAAAGTGGTTAATGAACTGACTGGGAGAAGTGCTGCCATCAAACTGCAAGATGGTAGGAATTTTGTACTTCGGAGGAAACGGGACTTCCTTCCATTCAACTGGGTAAGGTTACTTGATCCCCAACCTCTGCAAGTTGTCTTTCTCTTTGAAAGCTTTGAACTGAGTGCGTAGGAGCTTGACAGCTTCATTGGTATCTTCTACTGATGTAAAAGGAGTAGGCTGAATCACAGTGTTAGGGGGAGGAACAGCATGATAAGCACTACCCTCAGCACCTGATTAACTGGGTATAGATTGGATCTGTACCGGAGGTACTTGAGTAGATGCTACCCCCAGCCCTGCATTGACAGGCACCGACGATGCTATGATTTTATGATTTGCAGGAGGTATGGTCGGTGGCACTGTATGCTGGGCCACAATGATGGAATGCATACTTACGACCATCTCAGCCATGGTCTTCAGCTTGTCTTCTAGTGCAGCTATTCTCTGTTCTTGACTAGCTGAACTTGAAGCATCTGGGTCTTCATTGACAACATAAGATGTCACTTCCCTGGGTACAGTGGAGGACACTGTTTGTTCTGAGCTTTCACTGTATGCATCATAGTCGAAGAAAGAATCATCTCCTGAATAAGAAGGAAAGGAATGACCAGAAGGATCTTGAAGATTCCTTCGACCGATTATGTCTCGGCTTCGGATCTGGTATGTTGGAATGCTCCTTCAGAAGATTCCTGGAGTAAATCCAAATACCGTTAACTCGGCTTGCGAGGCTTGCCGTGCTTGGAGCACTTCCTACCACCTGTGTCTCTGGAAGTCATGTTGACGGAGGCGTACAAAACTTCGTCTTCATCTTCCGACATAGGTTCACAGTTAAAAAAGTTCAGACGATCGAAGACAGATCGTCTTGTTGTCTGACAACAACACTTGATGACCACTTTATGATTGTAATGGTGTCCAAGTGGTTGCATTGGGGATGCTGGAATGTTGCCCCATTTTTGCTTGAGGTGTTCTCGGAGATCGGGAACAGCAACGGGACGAGCAAAAGTTCGAGGGACATGTTCTTTGACAATATTCGGAACATGGTTCTGATTCTTTAAATGTTTTGTCCCTTGAGTGTACAGGAAAGTATTCATTTCATTGGCATAGGTATCCGAATTCTTGATCCTGGAGGTTTGCTTCTGATGATGGTTGGTCTTCGGCATTGGCTGTTTGCGTTTCACCGAAGTTGGCCTTTTGAGATATGTTCTTTGATCAGCAAACTCACTCCCAGGGGTTTCTGTCTGAGACACCAACAAATTTCCTTGTCTTGAACGGAAGATCTGAAGAGTTAGGAGATCTTGGAACTCTGCTACCGGAGTAGGCAGAATACCCCTCTGATAAGTACACTTCCCTTTGGCAATGAGAGAAGAAGAATCCTCGTGAGAAAGGGTTCTTGTAATGACTGGTGCCGGAGCACATTCAGATTCATCTTCAACGGTAAAAACCAAGGAAGATTGAGAAAAGACCAAGGGGCCTTTTCCTTTGTTTTGGAAAGAAGGGTTAGCTAAAGAGCGTTTCCCTCTGTTGTCTTCCAAGTCATGGGTCGAGGAAGTTTGAGAAAAGACCAAAGGGCCTTTTCCTGTGTTCTGGAGAGGAAGAGGAATAGCCAAAAGACTACCCGCAATAGATTGCGCAGGAGCATCAGAGTGTTGGAGAGGGGCAGAGCTTTTCCCCTTGTTGTGAGAAGAGGCGAGATTAGCCAAAGGGATGTCTCTCTTGGATTGCGCAGACACAATTTGCGAATGGGTTGATGGCGCACTGGCAGATAGCGCAGAAGGAGTTCTGGCAGAATATATTCTGGCCTTAGTCACAGTAGTTTGCGCAGTAGGAGCCTTGTTGCCAGAGTGCTTGAGTTGCACTCTGGTTGCTGGAGTAGTGGACTGCGCAGGCAGAGTGGTAGCCAACTGCGCCAGAGGAACAGGAGTCTTACACTTTGACAGAGCAGCATATTATATAGTTTGTGCACTGGCAACAGCATATTGCGCAGGTGTAGTAGAGGCAGATTGTGCAACAGCAGATACAACAGACTGTGCAACAGTCTTAGCAGCAGAGACATTAGACTGCACAGCAGTCTTGGTGGCAGAATCAACAGACTGCGTAGCACTCTTTGGGATCCACACTGGATGCACTTTGCTTGTGGCAGAAGTTGTCGCAGTGCGAGTAGTGGTCCTGGAGTTGATCATGGCTTCGTAGGCTATCTGGTTGACCTTCACAACCAGTGTCTTCTGCGTCTTTCCGATAGAGGCAACGTCACATTGAGTTGTCACTTCCTCGTCGGAGGAGAAAGTCGCCCCCAGCAGAGTCGCTATTTTGTTTGTAAAAACAAAAGTTGTTCTTTATTTCAACAAACTTTGTAAAAGAAGATTACAAGAATTCTGGAAAAGTACAACTATAGGAATCCAATCTAGATGACGATTGCTTTATCCCTTGGACGATGTAAACTTTGAAGATGGTAGCCTCTGAATTTGAAGGTGATAACCTCCGAAGAATACAGCAGCACTTGGGCAAGAACTCCTGAACTCTTTGATATTTCTGAACTTTTTATGTCTGATCCCCTGGAATGATGACTTAAAACTCTATTTAGAGAGTTCTGGAAATAACTAACTTTTAGTTATTCTGAATGGCGCACGTTGGATTGCGCATGTACTGGATTGCGCAACATTAGACTGTGCAGGCAGTTATCTGATCGTGGGCCAACGGTCTTGGACACATGGCATCATTTGATTGAAATGCGCATGATCGTGTACAGACGGTTGCCACGTAGTGAGGAATTAATGGCATGAATGCCACGTGTACATTTGTCAGTTGTCATGATGAAGTGCGCCACATGAATAGCGCTGACTTTGGATTACGCTGGGCTGGACAGCGCTGGGATGTATTACGCTGCAGACAGATTGCGTTGCATGTACAGCTGTCCTCGAGCGCTGTGCGGCACAATAAATGAACAGTCTCTTCGTTCTTTGTGCAGTCAGTTGTCAGAAGATTTGATTGAGTCATGTAATGATGACATGGCCACGTCAGCTTGCACACTTGAAAGTGTGCGCAGTCTACTCTGCACAATCTGGATAATACGCAATCTGACTTCTGCACAGTTCATTTGAAAGAAGTATTTCTTGATTTTTATGACTTTGTTGATGGGTGCAACTTGATTTTAGGACCTACACGGCTGTCTCCCTTAGTCCGCATGTAGCTTGGGAATTTTTGAGCCGCATAGGTTCTTATATTCTGGGCCACATAAGGCTCATGTGGCTCGGATTGTAGTTATCCTTGGCTGCATGAAATATATAGCTTGTGTTGCATAAGGTTCATGCGGCTGGGGTCGCCTGTCCAGTCTAATCATGTCTTATCTTCTTTTCGGAGCATCAGAGTTGTCAGAGCTGTGAGTCTTTGCCAGAGTTTGTCAGCTTTATCAGAAGGATTAATCGGCTTGGCCGCATAAGTAACTATTCTCTCGACGACTGAAAAGTCAGTCTAGTAAAGATATGCCGAAGGGGGAATTCTGAGACTGTCAAACGGCTCTTCTTCATGCGGGTCAATCCGTTCCAGTATACTCATACAGTCAGTTTTGATCCGTATGAACCCCATATTTTCCATGCTTCTACAAGACCCCCTTCAAAGTTTTTAAATTGCAAATTTAGAATACTTTGAATAAGAAGCATGGACGTATATCAAGCCATAGAGAAAAAATCTTCGAGTCAGAAGAAACGTTATGTCGCAGGGACATTTTGAGCCGCATGGACGCTTTCATGCCACAGATAGATCTTGTGCTGCAGGGAGATCTTGTGCCGCAGGGAGATCTTATGCCAGCTGTTACTGCTGCATTTAATGCCTTGATTTGGTTTTTGATTTGAGCTATTTTTCCGAGATAAAGCTGACAGTTACTTAGGATAAAATCCCCAAACGTCATCATTATCTTTAATGGGCTCGAGAATCGAAACGGCACACTTTCAACAAAACCTTATAAATATGGGTCATTTGGATGAAGAAAATTTTCTCCTTCATTTTCTTCTTCTTCGTCTTTATTGTCCCTGTAGTGCTTTCTGTTTAGCCATGGCTCCAAAAGCTTCCAAGTCGTCTGATGCTGCGGCCAAAGGGAAAGGATCTGCTTCTCCGTTGAGAGCGGCGGATTCTCCTTCGATTTATCCTGACATGCACCCTGCTATCAAGGGTAAGGACGGCGGGAAGACGACGACTTTAATTTTTTCGAATGGCCATATCGCATATTTTATGCGCCGGCCTGTCATGTGTCGCCCCTATACGTTAGGCATGATCAATGCGAGACCTATTTCATTAGACCGCATGTGTTCTATACTATAGGGCCGCATGAGCTGAGCCGCATAAGCGTTATTGACTCACATGGGTGCCTCGTGACTGGACCGCATGGGCGCTATATAATTGACACTGTCCAGGCCGTATAACTGAATCGCATAAGTGATTCCTTGATCGACCCGCATGAATATTGCATAACTGAACCACCTAAGTGACTCAAGACTGATCCGCATGAGTGTCTACTAACCATGCCGCATAAGTGCCTCTTGATAGGGCCGCATGGGTACTATGTAGTAGAACTGTACGATTAAGCCGCATGCATTTTATGTTCTTAAGCCGCACGCACATCCTTCATAACTATGCCACATTGATTCTGTTTGGTTAGGCCACATAGCTGAAAAAAAGACTTTCTTTTCTTCTAACTACTTTTTCGCTTTGTCCTTTATAGTGACTTTGCCCATAGCTCCAACGGGGGAACTCTTGATAGGATATGCCCAATCTGTACTAGGTGTAAGATTTGACCAGATAGTCGAACGTGTGTTATCTCATATTACCCGCGATCAACCTGAAGACTGGTTGAGGGAGATTCGAAACCAATCCTTCTTCTTTTTGCTTAGCATAATAAATTCTGGGAAACTGGGAGACACCTATCTGAAGCCTTCATTCTTATTCGGATATGCTATAGCTGTTTTGAACTCCCACATGCTGGAGCTATCTGAGAGCAGGGATTTTATTTTCAACGGGATTACGATTCACCTTTCTTAGATGGAATGCCATTTTTCCCTGTTAACTTTTAACATGGTACCTATTGAGAGACGGATGACGGATCCCATAACTCAGGACCGGTAGGCAGTCTTCGTAGGCAATATCCATTATAATAGACGAGCACGATCAGCGGTCACGACCAGGGAGTCAGTCAGTCGTTCTATCATCGGACTAGCCCTCGGTAGTTTTATAAATGAGCTTTGGCCTAATAAAAGGTTCTCTGAAGTCGATACCTTCCTGAACCAGATTGCTCGAAAAGGATCATATCCCAAGGGTAGACTTTCGCTGCCGAATTGGATGTATCGTTCTCCTCCATGGGTCAACTTGACACTCTGGATTCTTTCGCGGTATGAGGATACTTTACGTCAGCTTGACCTTTACTATGCCATAAGGGGCACCTGCTACGGTCTTCCTATGAAAACAAGGCTGTTTATAGCACTCCTTGAGATGTACAACCGTCGTACGGGGACCTTTTTTATGCATGTTGGGGAGATGGGGCTTGCTCTATATGAAATGCATGACGTCTCCAAGTTGCCCTGGGGAGACGAGGCTTATGAGGAGTATACTCCTACGGATGAGGAGTTTAAGGTTTCAGAGCAGCGGTTCCCCGGGTTCGTTGTCGTTTACCTGGAAGTGTTATGTCATCATCGCACTTGTCAGCAAATATCGAAGAAAAAGGATGAAAGCTCTGAGGGGACCCTTCCTTATACCAAGGCTTAGATCAGTTACATGTTCGATCTAGGGGCCTCAGGCCGAGTTGTCCCTCGGATCCCTCAAACTCAAGCATGGGTGGATGCTCAAGTGAAAAGCGCGAAGAGGACCAAAGCTTCTGGTAATAGATTTGGAAGCCAATCTGACACATTCAGCTACTTCTATCAAGATACCCAACTCTTGTCTGACAAAGCCATCTTGGTCGGGTTTCTGATGATATGGCTGAGGATCTATGTTATCTCAGGGGGTTCTGGTTCTTTTGAGAGAATCAGCCGCAACTTGATCATTCCTGCTGTTAAATTAGTCTTCGAAGGCAGGCTAGCTCTACTCCTTGCCATTGTGTGCAGCATCCATCGGGTACTTCGTACCTTTGTGGCCTGAAACATAGCTCATAATGTTATAAAGAATTTCAACCGAATCGAGCTGTCCTACCACTACCTGATGGGGTGGCTGCTAATGCACTGCCCTCTCTGATGCGACCTGGCCCTGAGGGGAATGCGACGGTCAATGATGCATTCATCTATTAGTACCATGATATGCCTTGGACTTGTTCAACTATGCTCGACTGCCGAGTTGTGCTTGCTCGGGTTGACAGCTATTCCTTTTTTGTGTCGGTCCTACCTTTCACCGATGAGGAAATATGGCACCCTTATCTTGATGGCGATGTTGCACCCCAGATCCTATTCGAGAGGATGTTCCGTTGGTTGTAGAACATCCGTCCTGCATATCTGGTGTATCGCAACCGTAACATTATTTTCTTGGAACCTTACTTACCCAGTTGATATTCACGGTAATTTGGGTACTGCCAGTTGTTTTTGGACAACCCGAGTCCCTGCTTGGGTTACGAGGGCAGCGTCCTGGATGGCATCCGGGCCTGGCATTACTACAGTGTCGTCCATACCCGAACCAGCTTTTCTTTACCTGATACCGGGGGCTCAGTGCGTATCTCGTACATGGCGGCACTTCACCATGTCTCCGTAAATGGGCCTCTCCAAGGCTTCGAGATAAGTACCAGTTTCATAACCGGTACTAAGTTGGTAGAGAAACGTGAGGAACCCAACAAAAGAACAGGGCAAGGAAGGCGAAAGCCATTGAAGTGTCTGACTCTGATTCTACTGGTACGGAAGAGGAGGATGATGGCTTGTCACTTCCTACAAGTACTTCGGTGATGCGCTTGCCTTCTCCTTTGCTGAGTCGTACACGTAAGCGAAATAAGCATGGACCCTTTGTTGCTGACAGGCCTCGCTTCCAGAAATAGTTTGCATTTAGGAATCGAGGACCTGACATTGCGGCAGAGGGCAGTGACGTTGAAACCTTTCCAGAGGTAAATTTTATTTTGACCGACCACCATGTTACTTTTGGGAATTTATCTTATTGTTCCTTTCTTTTTCCTTTGTGCAGGCTTTGGAAGACATAAACCTTCCGGAGTCCGATGCTACTTTCGGGATCCCTCCAGTAACGAACACCCTGGTCGAAGAAGGTCCAAGCCTTACAGGACCAAATATCGAGGCTGTAGGGTCTCAATTCGTCGCAACCAACCCAGCTATATTTCCTTTCGGGTTGACCGGGGCCGGACTGATCGATGTAGGTGATTCGGATATTGCTGTTGAGGAGGATATGGAGGCAATGAGAGGAATTATGACTGTCCAGAGTGAGCCGCAATCTCCATCGCCCTCCCCTGGTAAGCTATGTCATATTCTTACCGACAAGGAGGTTCATTTGCTCTTTCTTCATATCCTTCGGGTCAAGCTGACTGTCGGCTGTTCTGGATCTATAGGCAGTGCTTCTTTATTGCTATAGGTGGACATAGCTACAGAGGGAAAGATAGTGGAAGACGTCGGGGCAGACCTTTTACCGAAGAGAAGAATTGAACCTTTTCTCGTTCTAATCAAAAACACCTCCGCTGAGCCGAATTCAGAGCCGCTTATACCAGAGGTGTCGATGGTAGAGGCGGTGGTCGCTGTACCAGCATCGGTAGATGCAGGGTCGATTGAAGCAACCTCTTCCCCGGAGATTGAACTCTCCACTCTGCCTAGTCTTCAGCTCCTTCGGGCTACGGAAGAGGATATTGCTGTTGTACGGGAGTCTCGTCGCTCGGTATTTGTTTCCCTTCTGACAAGGTCATCCAGCTCCGCTATGTCTTCTTCCCACGTGTCACGCCCCGATCCTGGAGGATCAAAAACTAGCCACTGGGCGTGATGCCGTACAAGTCTAGATTTGCACTTGTACAAGGCAAAACTATTACAGTTCCTGGTATTTCTCAGAAAACATCGACAGCACAGTAAAACCAAGCAGATAAATTAAAGTCACACAAGATATGAAGAAATGTATCTCTCTATTTATAATTGCAAATAGATTATAAGACTTACAATGGAGTACAGAGTTTACAACTGATTACAAGACTCTTGAATAGCCAACTGAATGTATACTCTTGCCCTCTAGGCTACAACTGAATATACTGACTTCTTTACATTGAACTTGCCAATATGGCTACAATCTTATTGGTACAACTGAATTACATTATTCCATACATAATGTCCCGTATAACAGAAGACATCGTCTTGAAAGAAGAACTTATGCACACCCATCCGAGTCATCGATGCCAAGCACTGATCAAACGATTTCCCCCATACGCAAGCACCTATAATATTGCCCACAACATGGGTCAGTACATCATCAATGTACTGCTAAGCGGTGCTGACCCAACTCACCTAAGAAGACAACACTAAATAATCATGTTACAGAATATTATTAACAGTAGTCTTTCTCGTTGCCTTCGGGTCAATTTCATGTTTATAGCCGACAAGAAGTAAAGCATGCAAATCTCAAAGCCAACATAATTTAAAGCATGCAGTTATCACCCTTTGGTGAATCTTACCCACGGTCGTGTAGCCATCCCTATACATTTATAATACTTACTCAGCCTGCACAAGACATTGTCAGAAACAATATCAAGATTCAATATAAATATCACCGTTCATGTGATTCTTACCAACAGCCGACATCCTATCCTGTATTTGAGTAATAACTTACTCTGCCTGCATAAGACATCATTAGCACTGGACCTATCTATAAGAAGATCACTGGCGACACGCCATCTTGGACCATCTTACAGGTTTACGGTACCCCTTATTGTGCGGGTAGCTAGCCCCATTGTAGGTCCCGTATACAGTGCTACTACTTCAGTACTATGGTACTACTTCAGCACTGGTTCCCTCCAGGACGAACCAGTTTCCAAGGCCTAGGAATAACATTCGAGGAACCACCTTGTAGCTTCCCTTCCCGGATTTTTTTGAATTATTTTTTTTATTTATTTAATTGATTTGAATGGTGATTTATAAATAATTATTTTAATTAATTATTACGATAGATGACTTTAGCCATGGTTAGGAATTAGAGTACCAGACGCCTAGGAATCATGGCATGGATAGTGCAGTAGCGTGCTTTGACTAGTGATTAGCCATGGTAGGGGAATGCCGAGCCATAGGAGTGCCCTAACTAAGAAAACCATACCAAGTTATAGCATGACCATTATAAATAAGTTTATTTAATTATTACTATATTTATTGACTTGTAGGAGATCCGTTTGTGTCGATTTAGCCCGAGCTGAGCCTGAACCGAATCCAAGCCTATGTGGGCATGCAGTGCACCCAGAGACGCCCTTGTAGATATGTATTGGTAAATGTATAGTTGTATTTTATTTAATGTTCTAGCAGGAGATTGTATAAATGGGTGTTATACAATTATTAAATATTCTATTGGATGTTTTGTCTTAAAAATAGGGTAACTACCTTCCTTAGTTTTCCTTATACATTTTTGAGGTTATTAGACTATGCGTAATGGTATATACGCCATTACTAGTTTATTGAATTTAGTTATTATCATTAATATTATTATTTTATTCTTGGTTATATTTATTTTCGTTATCAAAAATATGTTAAAATTTATATATAGGAATATATAAGACATATGGATGCCTATTAAATATTGTAAATAGATACTCTTAGTATTATTCATAAAATAAAGTGTATATATAGGGTTAGGTGAGTATATACATATGAATGTGTGTATTTTTTTTTTTATGTGTGTATATATATATATATATTTTTTTATGTGTATATATATATATATATATATATATATATATATATATATATATATATATATATATATATATATATAAATATATATGTGTGGATGTGTATATATATATATATATATATATATATATATATATATATATATATATATATATATATATATATATATATATATATATGAATAAATATAATGTATATGTGTATGAATATATATCTTTGTATGTATATATAAATATATATTAATGTGTATATAAATATATAATATATATATATATATATATATATATATATGTGTGTATGTGTATATATATCTAGAATATATACGTATAAATGTATAGTGTGTATATATATAATATATATAATATATATGAATTTGTGTTGAATAGAAGGAAAACAACAATAGGTGGGCCCAACCCAAAACTGTGAACACCCAAGTTCAGCTGCTAATCCCCACCTAGCCAAGCTACAGCCGAACACCCAAACCCTTGTTTATAACAAACCGAGCTATATATATAACAAATCGAGCCCGACTATTTGTGAACACGCGAGAGGAGAAAGAAATTGTGACTTCAAACCCCTAGATGGGGCTCGACTTCCGTGCCACCACCACCCTTTCGACCTGGCGCACCATCTTGGCCACGCGCGCCGCCGGGGGGCAGCCGTCGCCGGCCGGAACGGTCGCATGCGCGCGCGCGTGCTTGAGAGACGACAGCAGACAGCCGCCGCTGAGGTAACTTTGACCTCGTTTTTCTCCGCATACACTTAACCGATTGTCGTCCCGTAAATTATTCGGGAAAGCCAATATGACCGCCTCTAAACCCCAGTATTTAGATTTTGTATAGGATACACGACCAGTCCATGAGATCGACCCAAAGTCGGCGAAAAACTACCCCGAAATAGAGCACTAGTGTAGTCCATGAACCCACTTTTGAGGATTGTTTTCGATCAATCCAGTCCCATATTAGAAAAACTATTTGAAGACACTTTTTGACAACATGTAGGGCTTCGAATCCCTTCTTGCGGAATTTGAAATCATCGACTGAGCGTCGAGAAATCGAATCCCAAAGTTTTCCAAAAACCTGTTTTGAAAACATTGAAATTGTTCCACACGACGTGCGTCACGCCAATCGGGATGACGTGGTCGCGAACCGAAGGCATCAAAAGCTGCGTAACGGCTTCGTGGTCGTGTGGGCTTTGACGGAATTCAAATTGGTCGCATGTGCGCGACGAATTTGATGCGTATCCGTCGAAATCTACCGTATCGTGTATGTTGCAAATTTCTCAATTACTTTGTGCACGCTCGTCAGGTCGAGACGAAACTTGCGCAATCAGAACCGTATTATTTTTCTGGTCCTGTATGCCAAGTTTGGTCCAATTCTGAGACCGTTGACAAAATCACCGTTTTGCGGGCCCCACGGTTCCACTCAACGGGCGATTTTGTGCACCGCCCGCCGGAATCCAACTCTGGACATACGGTTGGGTTCGTATCAGGAAATTGGATTCGTAGACATGTAGTTTGACGACTTTAGAGACCATTGACTCTGGCACGCTTTTTGGTGCAAAGCGGGTTCAACGGCGGACACCGTTTTTGTCCAAAATTACCGTTTTGCCCCTGTGTCCAGAATTAGGCTTAAGGACAGGCAATCCTAGCTAATTTGACTATTCTGAGACTGTTGGCACTGTCTGTTTCAGCTTTCGGAGACAGTTGTGGTGACTTGGGCTTTATAGCTTAGCAGTGGACTAGATTGTTATTGGATCTGCGTGCAACCTCCAGGCAAGTATACCTAGCCTCCCTCTACAGTTTTATTTACATGCATTTTATTTCAGTTTCCAGGTTTTGAATTATTTATGGACATGTGCTTTTCGTGTTATTTTCTATGGAGTTGTTTTCATTGTTTATAGCCATGTTCCTGTTTTGGCCTTGTGTTTCACATTTGGAGTTTCTCGTCAGTACCTTGCTTGAGTCGTGTCATAGAACGAGTGCGTGTAGTGAACTGCTAAATCCTCGATATTTCTACCTTGGCACCAGAGAGTCCACACACGGGACGAGGGTGTCTTTCTTGATCTGTTTACATCCGTGAGTCCACACTAGGGACTAGGATGTCGATTATTGCACCAGAGAGTCCACGCCCGGGACGAGGGTGTAGACTTGACTTGACTTAGACCAGAGAGTCCACACTCGGGACGAGGGTGTTTACATCAGAGAGTCCACACACAGGACGAGGATGTAGTATTTACACCAGAGAGTCCACACTCGGGACGAGGGTGCCTTGTCGTGAACTAACCAGAGAGTCCACACTCGGGACGAGGGTTAGTACTGACCAGAGAGTCCACACTCGGAATGAGGGTTAGTGTTTAGTTCAAACCAGTGAGTCCACACTCGGGACGAGGGTTTGGTTTCTTCCATTGATCATCGTGTTTCGTTCATCCGACAGTTCATTATGCGTAGTTGTTCTAGTATTCGTGTGTTCGTGTTAGTGTTCTTGATCATTGGTTTATTCTTGTTCTTTCTTGTTTATTTCTTGAGCATGATAAAACTGCTAGATAGGCATGTATATTATGTATCTTGCTATGTCCTCTGAGGACCTGATGATCTCCTCAGGTTTAGCGATTGCATGGAGTTAGCTAGTAGTTCTGGATGGCGGAGGATTTGTGATTCATGTGGGTATTACGGAGGCAATGATACGCTTGTGGGATTCAGGTATCGTTATTGTGTTTATTATCCGCTCATGCTTTTCATTCCTTATCATGAGATATCATGTTCCTTGTTTCAGTTGTAGACTCTTTTTATTTCCTTTAGAGTCTTATCGAACATTTATGCTAGTGGGCTGCAGACCATGACCCATAGTGTTCATTCATGTTTATTAACTTATTGTGGATTGAGATTTACAGTTGTTTACCATGATTTGGCAGTATACCATAGCCTTGACAGCGTTTACGTATTCGAGTCGGGCTGGAGTCCGTTCGATACGTAGCTGGCTTGCTCACGAGCTCGCGTCCGAAAACCGGGTGCGGGTCGTGACACACCTTGTCGACAAGTTGTCCATGACCATGCAACTATATGCAACTTATCTATAAAGAAATATATAATGCATGATAATAAAAACTTAGTAATAACCCATCATTCTCATTCGTATTGCCATCTTGCCATCTTGCCTTGAGCCAACGCTCACGTTATCATCTGTCGAATCCAGGGTCTTAGGGAAATCTATATTCTACATCGGCACAGGATAATAGAATGTGATTACCTAAGCCCTTTCTCACATCTTTGATACCATACATCTTTCCAACCAAACTCAATGTAGTCACCGCCCAATTCCTGGGACTTAGCATCTGTTTAGCATACATTCATTCGAAGCAATTCAAGCATACTCACTGCCGAATTCTTGGGTCTTAACATCTGTGTTACCATCTATTCATCGAGCTAAGGCCCGATATACTCACCGTCCAAGTATTTGGGACTTTGCTTCACCTGTCATGTATTTCATCGCAATATCGTATAAACATCCAATTCATCTAGCAACAACAGTTTACGTTCAGGTGATTATTTATCTTTCATTATCTTTTCAAATTCTATACAAGGGGTTATTCAGCAACTCAGTAAGAAACATTGCATACTATCCTTTATTTTAAGCGTGAAGCTAAAGGATCTTCGAAAGGTTCAACACTACTCACTTTTATAAGACGATTCCCGCCACGATCGCATAGCCTTCTAAGTGATCATTCGCATATTCTCAAGTCCAACAAGGCTTCATCGAACCAACCATCCATCATAAGGCATCTTGCAGGTCGGGGCACTACAATATATACCACTCAGAAAAAGTTTCATCCTCGAAACTTAAAACAAAACTCATCCCCAAAAACTTCGACTGACTTTTTATGAAACTTCTCAACGATCAACTTGCACTATTCAATATTTTTTCGCAATCTTTCAATTGATTTTAAGTAATGTACTGTTTCGTTACAGCATCCCAATTGATTCAAAATAGTTTACCATCTTTGATCTTTCCTCCGACGCTCGTGCAAATTCTTAGCACATGATAATCCTCCCCGCGGCTTCGTTTGGATTCAACATACCACTTAGTTGGAATCATACATGTATTTTAGGCGTCCCTAAAATATAGGCACTTCAGCCAAGTTTAGTGATAGAGAAAGCAAACGATCTGCGGTATAACTTTTTTCCGAACATCAGTAATTCTTTTCCAAACATCAGTAATTATTTTCCGAACTTCAGTAATTCTTTTCTAGCATCTCGTATAAAAGAGAAGATCTGCAAGGAGACTGATGAGGTCATACGAGCCTCTGCCACTCTAGAGGGTATACTGAAGAAATTAGAGGAAAATTGGCAGGCTCATGCACATCTTGGGGATGCTGAAAGGCTAAACCAGGAAGCTGAACGCTGAGCCAGACTGAGAATTGAGCGCTCAACTGCGTAGTGGAAGACATTCTTGCCAAACTTTGTGTTGCTGATAAGTAGTAGCCTTTTCCTCTGCCCCCCTTTTTTGAGATGTAACGAATGTAACTGATTTTGAATAAACAAAATGCATTCGCTCCATTCTTTGTCTGTGGTATTTGTGGTGCTTGTACTAGTGGGCCTAATACAGCATTTGTGTTTCTGATAAAGGATATCTCACTCGGGGATTTTTTGTGAACCTATTACCCTTTTGTGCATCTAAAAATGCGAGCAAATTGATTGGAATGATATTTTGTGGATCTATTACTCATTGGTACACCGATGGTGTGAGTAATAGATTAGGATAATTTTTGTGGACCTATTACCCTTTTGCGTACTGGCGGTGCGAGTAATAGATTTGAAACAAAACCCAACATAAATAATATGGACGTGATAGGTTTTGTGGTCTTAGCACCGTGTCTTTTTTCCCGAGTTGGGTACGGGTGTTTATTCAGAAGACTATCGGTATCGGAGGTAATATGGACGTGACACATGATAATCAGGCATAATCTTTTGGTGGAATAGATTTTGAGGCAAAACCTAACAAAGGTAATATGGACGTAATAGGTTTTGTGGTCTTAATAACATGTCTTTTATCCCAGGTTGGGTACAGGTGTTAAGTTAGAAGATCATCGGTACCAGAGATAATATGGACGTGACACACGATAATCAGGACCAAGAAGTTAGCTCAGTGATAATAATAAGCTGGGCAGACTCCTGTGTGGTAAAGCATTAGAGTAGGAGTTCAGAGGTATCATCGTACATGACTCGCCACTCAGAAAGATGTGATAGAGTATGAGTTCAGAGGTATCATCGTACATGACTCGCTACTCAGGGAGATGCGATAGAGTGTGAGTTCAGAGGTATCATCGTACATGAATTGCTAGTCAGGAAGATGCAATAGAGTGTGAGTTCAGAGGTATCATCGTACATGACTAGCTACTCAGGAAGATGTGATAGAGTGTAGGTTCAGCGGTACTACCGTACATGACTCGCCACTCAGGAAAATAGAGTATGCGTTCAATGGTACTTAGTGTACATAACTCGATAGTTTAGAAGATTGATGGCTTTGAGGGAGTACCAGCATGTCCTTTAAATATAGTATTTCTTCAGAAATTTGTCGTAGTAATGTCGAGGTTTCCCAGACGGAGTTGACAGTTGCAGAGGCGACCTTCGACCGTTGGCGTAATTCAGACCTGGGGTAGCCTCCATGTCGTACCCCTGCTTTTTTATGAAGTACTTGGCCTGAGGACTATACAGGTAGAGCGGTAGTCTCCCAGTATCGGGTTCAAGATCAAACTCTTGAGCCATGAAGGGTTGAGTTCCTTCTTTTTCTCCAAAGATGATCATGTAATCCCTTTCTCTTCTTCCTGGAACTAGAAAGTAGGCATCTTTAATGGGAGCAAATCGATTTACGGTATGGACGGCTTTCACCTGTGTGTGCAGATTAGTGTCCCAACCGAGTTTAGCAGTATACATCAGATTGAGTTTATTACACTCAGGATAGTTCAATGGCAGCCACTTATTGATGAAGTAAAGAATTTTGTCCACAGGGATTACATCATCAGGAGAGGGACTATCCACCTTTACAACCAGATACTTTGCGAGTTCTGCATCCTCTTCAGCTACCCCCTGCGTGACCGGAGGTTAGGGCACTATCTTGGGCAACTTGACCACCAAGGTTTCAGCTTATGGTATTGGCTTGTTTGAGGGTGTCGGATCGATACTTGGTTGACGGCTCGTCTTGTAAAGACGGATGACCATCGGCTCGGCAGAAGACTTCGTGTCATCTGAATGTATTTGACTGGATCTTGGCAAACGGATCACCATGGGCTCCCTAGAGGTCCTTTCATCTTTCGGTCGCCTTCGATTGAATTTTGGCAATCGAATTACTATCGGCCCTATAACGGATTCTTGGCTGATCCTTGGGAGTCGGATGACCATCGGTTTCAACTATACAGCTGGGGTGAGGGAACCGAGCACCTCTTTATGCAAAGTTGCGACAAGGGGTACAGCTTTGCCCGATTTACGGGCCTGGAGATGAATTCTCAAGGGTTCCTCTGGCCCTGTGACGGCTTCCAGTTCGTCAGTTATGTATTTCTGGATTCGTCAAAAAGACACGCCTCTGAAGAATAATAAGACTCAACCCCTTTAAAGGGATCGATGTCGGCAAATTCAGTCTTCACGAAGCCGTGCTTACTGACATACTTAAAGTACTGGTGGAGGGTGGATGGCACGATCATATAGTCATGTATCCATGGACGTCCCAGGAGGATGTCGTAGAACGTGTATACATCTATGACATAGCAGGTAACCTTTGTCCTCATGTCGTCGATCAGACATTTTAATGATATTTTTCCTAAGGGATAGCTCCTTCCTGAGTTGAAACCGCTAATGGCGGTGTTGGTCGCTACCTGCCGGTGCATAGGGATGCCGAGGACTTGAAGCAAGCTTTTGGGGATGATGCTTATCGATGAGCCAGGATCGATGTGCATCCGATCCACCTTGATGTCGCATATGTATCCAGTGCAGTACAAGGGGCGATCATGGATGTTGGTCTTGATCAGCATGTCCTGTGGGGTGAATACGATGTTAGGCATTGTATCCACACGGTTGCTGCCCTGGACATCTGACGATGAGTCTTTCCCTGTAGGTTTGACCTGGGCTAAGTAAGCGTCAACATTCTGGAGTGCTTCGCTCAGTGTGACATGAAGATCCTTGGAGAGCCTTAGGAGCTGCTATAATAACAACTTTGCCGGCGTATTAGCCAGTTGTGCTAATACGTCAAAGTTTTAAGGTCTCTCCAGTCCTTGAGGTGCATCTTTACGGAGCGGCCTGTCGAAGCGGGTTTCTTTCGGCTTGGACCTGTCCGTCGGTGGAGGGTAAAATGGCCCCGAAACATCAGTGGTGGGAAGTGTTGCTGGTTGAGGGTCTTCAACTGAACTACACGGAGTGGGCTGGACTTGTGCCCCAGACCGAGTAACAATGGCCGCCGCTTCCTCAGCTTCGGTTGAAATTGTATGGCAGGATCTGGACTTTCTGCCCTTTTTTTGTTGGCTGGAGATGATACCGCCTGAGTAACTTTAGGCACTAAGTCTGGGTGCACCCACATGATCTCTCCTTGTCACGTGGTGAGAGGTACCAAGCCAGTCGTCTGGTCCCGCACGGAGGAAAGATTAGTGACCTCCATTCTTTCCCGAGGGGATAGGTATTACCCCGTCTTAGGTGCTTGTTGTAGGGAAGTCGCCGAACTGAATTGACACCATGTTCGCCTCCACGGTAACCTCTTCAAAGTCTAGCGACAGAGCTTTAGAGTCGATAAGATTCTGGATGTACCGCTTTAATTGGAAGCAGTCTTGATTGGCATGATGAACATAGTGATAGAAATAGCAGTATTTTGGTTCCTCTATCTCTGCCACTCGGGGCTCGCGCCTTGGTGGAGGGAGTTGGATCCTGTCCCCTTGCAAGAGCATGTCGAAGATAGGCTTGACATGACTATCTTCGAATGAGTAATTGACCTGGGGCCACAGAGCTTCTGCCTGTTTTTGTTCCGACTTTTTGGTCGTACCGGCGACCAGGGCCTGTTTGCCCTTATTGTTCTGGTTATTGGAGGTGTCGTCAGTGTTATTGTTATTGGGGGCAGTACCAGGACGTTTGTTTTTTTCTTCTCCGTCTGGGATGTGTAATCCCAGCTGGCGAGCCTTCTTTAACTTTGCCTCCGTATTGGTGGCACTTATGATGAAGGTCGCCCAATCCCTGAACAAATCTTCACCCATCCAAAGGCTAATTGTGGGGAAAAACTTCTTTTGGCAGATCAAGGAGCTTTCGGGATTGCCTTGGGACAATCTCATCGCAGTTTGGCGGAACCGTTCGATATAGTTCCTTGTCATCTCCCTCTTCTCCTGAATGACGTCCATGAGGGATGACATTGTCACATCATGTCCCACTTCATAGAATCATTCCAGAAATATGTGCTTAAAGCCGTCAAAAGAATGGATGCAGTTGTCAGAAAGGTTGCGATACCAGTCGAACGCGATCCCCTCCAATGCTCCAATAAATAATCGTGTGAGGATGGCGTCACTATGCGGCAAGTTGTCGCTTGTGACCTTGAAATAAGTCATGTACCGACTAGCAGAGGTCTTCCCGGCATATGAATCGATATGAAATAGCTTGTACCGTGGTGGAAAAGGCACATCTCTCCATGCAACGGGATACGGCTGCCGTATTCTAAGGTCCCGGGAGGAATCTCGGGCATTGAACATTGCCCGAAGCTCCTGGACTTCCCTTCTTGCTTCCCTGGCTTCATCTGTAGTTGAAGGAATGGAGGCTCCTAGAGGATTGTCATCCAAAGGAGCAGCGATCGTGTTAGACTCCGCATTGACTGCGGGTCCCAAGCTTGTTTGTCCAGGCGTCCTTGCTGGTTGAGTCGGCAAGGCAGCTTTGATTTTGTCTACTGAATTGACCAAGGACAAGAGCATGGCTTCAATTAATTCTAGGCATTGTCGGTCAGTAGGTGCTTTATGATGCTCGTCGGCCATAAGGACTGTCTGTACGTGGGTAGAGGTGGAAAGAATCGTTGCAGAGGTGCTCTCTGTGTCGTACCCCCATACCGAGAAATAGTCGAAGAATGTCGGAATGTTTTCCTTTTTGGACTCGAAAGGGATGCTACCCCCTATGCAAGAAGCTACATCGTCTTGGCGGAGACGGTCATCCTCAGGGACGTCCACGTCCG
Source organism: Iris pallida (assembly GCA_029216955.1). Taxonomy (NCBI): domain Eukaryota; kingdom Viridiplantae; phylum Streptophyta; class Magnoliopsida; order Asparagales; family Iridaceae; genus Iris; species Iris pallida. The sequence goes on from JANAVB010019997.1 coordinate 4,802,724, forward strand.
TTGCATAATTCCAGTGGATCGCTACACCCTGTGTATGCTCCTGGAACACCGGGTTGTCGTATACTTTGTGGGGACTGCTACCCTCGGCCTCATCTACCCCCAGGGAGGTCAAGGATGCACCTCCAGGTGTTGGAGCTTCCTTTTGGATCGAGTGCCTAGGTAGACACCCCCTGTGGTTATCAGTGACAGTCCTCCAGACGAGAATTTCCTTGCAATGCTGACGGAGATTGCCGGGCTGGAAGAGCCTGTCTTATTCCCTCCCTTGCCGGGAAGAACCTTCCGTGTTGAATTACAGGAGGTAAAAGGAAATTCCTCGTCTCCCGAGATTTGCACAAGTTTCTCAAGTTGTTGTTGGATAGGTGTTGGCTGCTGCAGTTGTTGAAAAACGGACTGCCGATCTTCAGGTGCTGCCGACTTGTCGCAGCAGCATTTGATGATGACTTGGGTGCAACGACGTCCTGAGAGGGGCTCATCGCATGCCAATGTTGCTTCCTTCTCCTTGCGTTTGTGAGTAATTACCTCTCGCAAGTCGATAGCGGATTGATTTACCTTTGTCTCCCATTTGTGGACTCGGGTATCACGAGCACACGGGTGAGTAGGTGTCATGTTTGCTCCCTGATCTGAGGCTAGTAAAAGCACTTGCTCTCGATCGTTGGAGGGAGGCTTTTGAGACCCACCATGTCCGTTAGCCCTGGGGGACTGGACGCGGGTGGTTTTGTATAACTTTCCACTAGGAGCCCGTGTAACAGTTAACCGTGACCGCTGACGGTCAGCAACTTGGACAGTTAACTGGGCTTGTTGGGCCCGTACTGTCCTAGACTACTTTAACCTAGCATCCGAAGGCGCATAGTAAAAAGGGTCCAGATTGATACATCCTATATTCTCAATGGGCCGTATGGAGTCGGGCCTGTATGAGAGACAGTCGAATACAGAACTTCTGACAGGGCCACATGAAAAACTCTGTCTACGGCCAGGACTGGCTGCCGCAAGGACCATCTGCCTGCAGCCAGTGTTGGTTGCCGCATGGGCGATCTGCCTGCGGCCAGAGTTGGTTACCGCATGGGCGATCTGTCTGTGGCCAGAGTTTGCTGCCGCATGGGCGATCTGTTTGTGGCCAGGGTTGGCTGCCGCATGAGTCATCTGTCCATTTCTCTTATGCGGCCTCTCCCTCGTCCGCATGGATTTTTCTTGTGCCCCCAAAAACTCAACATCGTAGTGTTTTTCTTTGCTGGATTTAGGGACAGTGAGGTTATCTGTGGTCGGAAGCAAAGGTGCAGGAGAGTCTTGATGACCGTCTTGGGCCTTCGACATGTTGTAGGCTCTCTTTAGGTTGGCGTGCTTCTGCGGTGGGCTGGTGCTCCCTTCAGAGAGTATTTCTTCGAATACTCGTTGGTCAAATCGAACCACGAGCATTTGCTGCATGAAGCCGAGCTTGGATGCGTCAGATTGCGTTACCATCTTCTGTGTTTGCCATTAAATATCAAGCACAACAAATTACTGTTGAATTGAACTTGATTGTAAACTCGCTTGTACTAGAGAAAGCCTAGAAAGAAAGCCTAGAAGACAATCTAAGTACAATTGTTTAGTTTTGATTCTGGAGGGTGACGATAGAGGCTCGGAAAAGTGTAGCAACTCTGCCATACTCCTTGGACTATCTGACGCGCTCCTTGCTCTCGAAGAAATTGTCTTTCATAGGTTACCAACCTTAGATTGCCAAGCATTTTTCGGTGTGTAATACCCTATTATTTATAGTGTTTTCTGTAGTAGCAGCTTTTTGGGCCGCATAACGGGCCACGTGGCCACATGTCTCTCACAGCGCACAAAGACCCAAACTCGGGCTGCCAGCTGGTGGGGGTTCTTGAGATTTTGTTGTAGCGAATCTGGGTAGTTGAGACTTGGTCAGCCTGCCATGTGTCTCATCGCAAGATATGACTAGTCTGTTTGAGTCATTTTGAGCCGCATAAGCCCTTCAGAGTTCGGCAATGCTGGGACGCATAAGGCTCATGCGACAGTCTCCCTTAGTCCGCATGTAGCTTGGGGATTTTTGAGCCGCATATGTTCTTATATTCTGGGCCACATAAGGCTCATGCGGCTCGAATTGTATTTATCCTTGGCTGCATAAAATACATAGATTGAGTTGCATAAGGTTCATGCGGCTCGGGTCGCCCGTCCAGTCTAATCATGTCTTATCTTCTTTTCAGAGCGTTAGAGTTATCAGAGCTGTCAGTCTTTGCCAGTGTTTGTCAACATTATCAGACCAGAGTCAACTTTATTAGAAGGATTAATCAGCTTGGCCGTATAAGTAATAATTCTCTCTGCGTCTCAAAAGTCAGTTTAGTAAAGATAGGCTGCAGGGGGAGTTATGAGTCTGTCATGCGGCTTTTCTTCATGCGGGTCAATCCGTTCTAGGATACTCATGCAGTCAGTTTTGATCCGTATGAACCCCATATTTTCTAGGCTTCTACAACGTTGCCTCTATGGCGGGCCTGACGAAGGCACAACGCCGAAGGAAGCATGCGTCGGTTCAACCCCTCACGACGGGAGCATTGCCGACGAGAAGATCCATCTTCGACAGAATCGCCTTCCCATCAGGCGAGCCTTCATTGGATTTTGAATACTATGCACCCGATGGGGGTAGTAGGAAAAAATCCAAGGCATTTACGTGCCTCGTGCAACAATCGTATCTTGCCTATGACCGACCAAAAGCCCTCGTTGATAGTCACACGCGCTACAGTTGGGAAGTTATACAAGACTGGTACCCGTGCTCCGATGCCTCGACCAGTTGAACAATCCACCTACCTGACTAACATACTAAGTGACACTAGACACTCAAGTATGAGTGTGTACACACACTGGCTATCCATAACTTAGCCTACTGCCATCACTCACTGAACAATCTACCTACCTGGACACTTCAAAATACTTACACACTCCACAAATGAAATGGCCAAGTGCCACCCGTGCCTACAGTAGACATCCTATGGGATACTCAAGCATGACTGATCAGTCCTTAATTGATCAGTCCCCTTCCCTCTAACTTCTGACATTCACCAACATACATATACTCCAAAAACATAACTAACTAATACTCATAACTGACCGGCACACACTTAAATATCCAAATCACTTAACCATATAAAGATGGGATACTCTCCTTGAACCCACACTGTCTATCCATAGCCAAAACATCTATACCACACAAGCCACATTCACCCTTCCTTTCCTCTACTTTCACCTAAGCCTAAGGCCAAAGAGGTAATGGCCAATGGCCTGAGGTCAATTGCTCGATCCCTTTCCCTTTAATACTTTGAAAACTCACTCTAACTCTAAACTCCCTAGGATACACGATAGGATATTAACATATTTCTAACCCAAATCCTTCCAACACCCACATAACACACTATAACTTCAAATACTAACATATGGCATTCCTAATCCCCAACCTCAACTGATACTTTCATCTCCTGCAATTTCCCTAATACCAATATGCTGCCACTGCTATGTGGCCAACCCAACTCAAAACCAAGTGCTTACATGTAAGATATGATATACATATACATATATTTATCATATAAATATAGCCTACACAAATTCCTATAGCTGAACACAGCCCTTGATACCTCCAATACTCTGATACCTATATCATACTAAATGATACTCTCACAAATCCTTATTCCTAATCACTCTCACAGGGAATGGGCACTGGGACAACATGGCCAAGGACCAAGTGGGGTGTATGCTACACTGAAATGGGCACTGCAGAACCCATTGCAGGGCATGCACCCTGGCCTATTTGCAAGGCAAGGCCAAGCATGCTACTGCATCAAAGAAATATAGCCAAGTGCACTTCAAAATGGCCTATAGGCCTTGCTACTAAGTGCATGGCTGCCTAAAGCAGACTATGTCAAGTGCCCTCTGGCTGACACAATCTATGGCCATAGCAAACCTTACAGATACATAGGTCCATATCTACTGATACTCACTTAGGGACACACTGTTATCACTCTAAATCCCCATGTAACACTACATGAACAACCCCCAAGCCTCTGTCAAGGCTCTGCAGTACCAAGGCCATTCCAAGCCAAACCATTGGCTGCCATAGCCAATGGCTTGCCTGGGTAATCCAAGGCAATGCAACTACAGCTAAGGTAAATGCAACCCAATGTCAAGGTAGAGCTGCTGCCAAACCCTGATACCTACTCCTTCTATCTCCTATATACTCACATCCTTCTCTTACACCCTGGCAGAGAAGCCTTCACCCTGCTGTCAAAGGAAAAAACCCCCTTGTCCTACTCTGTCCATAGTCCAAGGCTTGTGCCTAAATACTATAGTAGAATACACTAGCCTGTCCCTTGCCTGCAGGACCTGACTACACTCCTGCAATGGCGTACCGGCCCTGGCACTGCTCTGCCTACCATAATCACCTGTTTTACTTATACAAGTATCAATTACCTATACAATATATGTATCCCATATCCATATATATACACAATGGTGGCATAACTCTAACTATATAATAAACACACACACAAATCTCTCCACTAATGCCCATTGCCAAGGGCAACCTCTGCCCTCATATTATTGGCAAAAGACCAATAGCCTACAGATCAAACAATAGAGGGAAAAGGGTCCCTTGTTGCTGCTACAATTTATCCTGCTCCTAAGGCTCTCTGGCCTATCTCCTACCCCTGCACTCAAAACAGAAGCTCAAAACCAAACCAAACCCACTACTAGGTCGTACAGGACCCGTGCTCCTTCCTTGTGCACTGGCCTAATATCCAAATGAACTGTTAAATGTCAGAACAAACTCATCTCTCCTCTGTAGGGTGTGAAAATTATGACGCGCTGACATAAGACTCAGCCAAAATCATACGCTCAAGGCTATACGCTCAGTCAAAGCCATACGCTCAAGGCCATACGCTCAGCCAAGGCCATACGCTCATCTAAAGGCCGTATGCTCAGTGAATATTTTATTATTTCCTGAGATGACAGCACAGCATGTATTTAATGAAGGATAAATCTGACACTTCGTCTTTCGTGCAAAAGACAGCTGCTCTATGAAGATTAGCCGTCGTATAGGTTTTCGAGAAATGATTTTGTCTCTTACGAAGGACAGCTCAGCAGCCATCATAAATGCACAGCCATCATTACTGTCATTTCTGACAGTCTGTCAGCCATTATATCTGTAGCACGACGCTCGAGAAATATTTGTCAGTATTTGAAGATATGGCGTATTTGAGAAGATTGAGGACAGCCATGTGTCTACTCCCTCATTGCCCAACCAAGTGAGCGTATGGATTCCATAAGGCTCATTGCCCAACCAAGTGAGCGTATGGACTCCATACGACTCCTTGTCAACCAAGTGAGCGTATGGACCCCATACGACTCCTTGTCAACCAAGTGAGCGTATGGACCCTATACGACTCCTTGTCAACCAAGTGAGCGTATGGACCCCATACGACTCCTTGTCAACCAAGTGAGCGTATGGACCCCATACGACTCCTTGCCAACCAACTAAGCGAATGGACTCCATACGACTCCTTATCAATAAAGTAAGCGTATCAGCCTTATATTGATCTATGTTGTCCAAGTCAGTGTTTGTAAGACATGTGACTTCAAAAGCTAGCGTATGATCCTTCTTCAACAAAGACAGCGTATCACAGCAAACGCATCCAGGATGACTTTCAACGTACAGTCAACACACGTTTTCACGTGTCCTGTACTCAGTTACCCACTTATTCAGAAGTTATACAACGTGGCATTCATGCCATCAATCTCTCCTAGATATATTCCACTACTTTCAAACCGCACTCCAACGTGTCTCCATCAGAATTTGCCACGCGTCCCTGCAGTTATGCACACGTCAAGTAACTGACTGAGCGTATGCTTCAGAACAGTTATCCAGAACTCTATAAAAGAGAGTTTCTTCATCTTCATCAGACACTACAATTAATTCAGAGAGAACAAAGAGATTGCCCAGTTGCTGTCCAAGTTCTTCAAAGTTCGAGTTTTCTTCATCGCATCGTCCAAGGGATAAAGTAATCGTCTTCTAGATTAGATTCCTACAGTTGTCATTTTCTCAGATATAAAATAAATAAAGTGAATTTATTTATGGAAAACAAATTGGCGACTCTGCTGGGGAAAGCTGTCTCCTCCAATGAGATAGCAACAACTCAATGTGATTCTTCGTCGATCGGCTCGACGAAGAAGACGATGGTCGTACAATTCGACCAATCTGCTTACGAAGAAATGCTCAAGGCGAAGGAGGGCCGAATTGCTTCCTCCGCTCTTCCTGCTGCCAAGTAGAAGGGACACTCTGTCTATGTCCCTAAGTCTTCTTCGACAGCCCGAGACGCTTCTGTCACTTCTCACGTTGACAAGAACACGTCTTCAACTTCAACGAAGCACACTCCGGCTTCCCTGAACACGGCAACAGTGGCTTCTCCTAGTCACGCTGACAAAGTGGGTTCTTTAACCAAGTCAGCGTGTCCAAGGAAAACCATCTCTGGATATGTCAAAGTCTCTTCTCCTTCTACTCTTACGACAGCAGTCGGCTCTTTAGCTATTGATGACTCTGTGCGTATGGCAGTCAAAGGGCAGCGTACAGCGAAGGCAGCGTACAAAAGCCAACAGCAGGCAGCGTACGCTAAGCCAAAGCCGGCGTATGCTAGTAAAAAGGCAGCGTATGACCAGAAGTCCAAACTGAAGTCAGCGTATGCTAACAGATACAGTCCTTTGAATGTTTCTCAAAATCAGGCTGGGGGTTCTCTTCCACAGAACATACAAATGATTCCCCCACAACTTGCACATCTTGTACCAACCAAGGAGAAAGACTCTTTAGTCAACTCCTCTACTCCTAAGGTCTTTACCTCTGGAGTTAATTTGACTAGTACTCTTACTAGATCAAACAAAGGAAAACGCCTTTTGGCTACTTCCTCTAAAGATGGATTATTACCGACTCCTAGTCGGAATAATACCCATCTTCCTTCTCTCAAAATTTCTCGATCTGAGAAAGGCAAATTACAAGTATCCAAGACTGATACCAAAGTCATATCTCCTACAGATCTTCGTAACAAGCTTAATCAGAATCATCTCAGTTCCACTTCTGGTATTAAGAAGCCTGATCAAACTGAGACAATTATACTAGACTCTGATGCAGAATATGCCAAGAACTATGTGGCTCAAATTAATCAGTCTTTATACACTCAAAAACCGAGAAGACAGAAGAACAAAAGACAAGTTTCTACACAGAAACTATCTTCAAGTACTTCCCAATCTGTTCCTACGGATCTCCGGGAGTATTTGCAAAATAAACGAAGAATTGACACTCCATCTGGCCATGACATTGCTCATATTTGCTATGAAAAGCATGGTTGCAACTTCCAACCTCGGGTTGTAATCCAGTGCTATTGTTCACCAAAAAGACGATCTGTTTTCGAACGGATTCAATATGAACCAATATTGGATGAAGATGAACCTCTTTATGCTTCTGTCAATATGACTTCCAGAAATATTGGGGGTAGCATACGGTCTGATGCAATATCAGATTCTGAAGATGGTGTTTATCTCGGCACCCGATCCAGGACCGGAGCCTTAGCCAGGGTCTCTTCTTCTTCTCATCCAAGTGGTAATCCGGAGATTACAGAGGACTTCCTTGGAGAATCAAATTTTCTAGTATTGACTCCTGTAAATAGTCCCGGAAAAGATATTGACTCACACAGCGATGATTCAGAACGGACTATTTCAACGTCTATTCCTCGAATGATTACCACTTACATGGTAGATGGCAATCATGAATCTTCAACTAGCACTGAAGCTCATGAGCAGAGGATTTCTTCCTTGGAACAACAGTTGCGAGCTATGGCAGATACATTGAATGCTATGCACACTCTTATGCAAGCCCAGCATCAAACTCAGCAAGTTCAACAAACAGTACCACCAGTAGTATTAAATACTCCCGTTGTCCTAAATCCGGAACCCTCTACTATTCTGGGGGTACAATCTAATGTTCCTGTACACACCACTCCAAGTCAGTCTGGAGCTGGGGGTGGTACATATGCTGCAGTCCCTCCTCCCAATTACACTCAACAAGTTACAACTCCACAATCTTCCGAAATTGTTACTGAAGAGTTAAGGAATCTCCGAACTCAATTTGAGGCATTTAAACAAAAGGATGGTTTACAAAGGTTAGGCATCAAGCAACCTTATCCGATAGAATGGAAGCAGGTGTCGTATCCACCAAAATACAAACCTCCGACCATTTCTTTCTTTGATGGGACTACCTCCCCAAGTCAGTTCATTAACCACTTTGAAGTAATGACTGATCAATTGCAACCAAGCGATGCCCTTCTCACTCGGGTGTTCGTAGGATGTCTCAAAGGAACGGCTTACGAATGGTATAGAAGTCTCCCTGATGGGTGCATTACCTCATTTGTCGGTTTCAAACAAATGTTTCTTGAACGATTCTATGAAGGGCTCAATGACATGACTATGTCAGCCCTCATAAGAATTAAACAGAAAAATAATGAGACTACCGAGGACTTCATTGAAAGATTCAGAAGAGAAGCCCTCAAAATGCCTCTTGGAACTCCCGATGCTGTTACCATCGACACTTGCAAGTCGAATCTCTTACCAATCATCAGTATGTGGACAGGGTCCACTCAGTTTCAAGATTGGCCTTCTTTCATCGTCAGTGCCAAGGCTGCTGAAGTCAGTGCTGAGACCTTCAAAGGTCTGGGGGTACAAACGGTTTCCAAGGAATTAAATCAGAGTGCTAGCAATAGTACTCGACCCAATAATCGTAAAGGAAAAGAGGCTCTTGAAGTCAATCTCCAGAGCAATAGTCAAGAGGTAAAGACTACCCAAGCTACTCCAGCTCCAACAAATCAACAGCAGAGACCTCCTCGGCCGAAGGAAGAATATTCTTTCGATGATGACGATGTTCAGGGTATCTTTGAATGCTTGCTCAAAGGTAACAAAATACAATTGCCAGAAATCAAAAAGCCTGATGAAGCCAACAAGATTGATCATCCAAAATACTGTCCATATCATAGAATGCTGGATCATACAATCCGGTCTTGCTATGTATTAAAAGGAAAGATCCAAGAGATGATTAAATCAGGAGCTGTGACACTGACACCCAAAGACAAGACAGTCACAGCAAATGTAATTTCAATGCAGTTCGGTGACTTCCCCCCTTTAATGGTGGAAAGTGGGATTGTTCCTATCCCCAAAGCAACTCTCGAAGTGGTGAACATCCCACCAGCATAGAATGAAGGACTTGTTCCTATCACAACTAAGAAGGGAGAGATCATGTGGATCCACCCAGATTTAATAACAGAGTTTGAGACGTCTTCCTCTTCTCCTCGGAAGACTCCTTTGTCTAAAAAGAAGCTCGAAAAGACTAAGTCATGCAATGTGACTTCTAATTTCACACCCGATTTTTATCTAACCTCTAATTTCATCTTGGCAGGAAATTCACTCCCTATGGAGATAAAATCTGTACCTCAATCTGAAGATAGGTACAAGCCTGCATTTCATCTATACAGTTCACAATCTCGTGAATTAATGGCGAAGATGGGTTATGATCTAGCCACTGCTCCTGGTTTGAACTCAGGCAAAGGACTCCGAGCACCATTAGCCATCACTATGAGACATAATCAATCTCGTGTTGGTCTCGGTTTCTGGAATGAAGCTCTTATCAAGCATAAAAGAACCAAGAGCAAGATGAAGAATTGTAACATGGTTTCCATAGATCCTGAACCAGAATCTGAAGTCGAAGTTCATGCTGGAACTCAATCAGGAAAAATATATCTGAAAGATTATGCTGACATTCTTGGAGAAACTCCTGATGTCCCTCCGTTTTCAGCTTAAACACCTGTCTCTACTGAAGATCCTTCAAATGTTCCTGTTGAGACAGTTCCTTCTAAACCAACAGCAGCTGACAAAGGCAAACAACAAGTCCGCTTCGACAAACCATTGAAGAAGTCATCTCCTACAGGACTTGAAAAGCCTTATAATTTTTATATATTGGCTCAACTAGCCAATACACCAGCTAAATTATCAATCTTTGAGCTCTTACGCCTCTCTAAAGAGACTCGAGAAACTCTGAGTGAAGCACTGCTGCAAGCAGAAACCTGTCTAACTCTCCTCAAGAAGTTAGAAATAGAACCTGTCTCTCATTGCCATAGTGTTTTGGAATTAATTCCAAACATTACCTTTACGCAAGATGATATGCTGCTAGAGGATAATCGACACGACCGTCCTTTATATCATACAGGATATATTGATTCTATGAAGGTTGATCGTCTACTGATTGATCCAGGATCTGCTCTCAATATTATGCCGAAGGCTATGCTAGATGCACTGAAGATACCTGTGCATAGTCTTTCCAGCACTATCACTACCATCTTGGGATTCAATCAAGGAAAAAGTGAGCCTTTGGGCAAGATTCGCCTCAAATTTCAAATAGGCGATCTTCGCACTAAAGTTACTTTTTACATCATCGACAATCATGGTTGCTCATACAATGCTCTATTGGGGAGACCATTCTTGCATGAACATAATATCGTTCCTTCGACTCTTCATCAGTGCTTTAAATATGTTGATGATAATGGAGAAGTTCAAAAGAAGGTTGTCGATCTCTATCCATTCAAAGGAGTCGAAGCTTACTTCAATGACGCTCGCATGTACAAAAATGAATACTCAAAAGTCTTGCAAGCTATGGATAATGATGATGAGATGTCAAAAGTCGATACCTTTGTTATTCTTGTAAAAGGGCGTATCACTCCTCCGCAGTCTGCCCAAGCTCCACAAGGCTCACTGATAATTTCTGTCAGTGGACGTACTACTATATCGTCTTCACAAGCTCTACAAAGTTCGCTGATAATTCCTGTCAGTGGACGCACCACTCCCCCTCCATCTTCTCAGGCTAGACCCGATACTCTAGTCATTCCAGTCAGTGGACGTACTACTTATCCACGATCTTTTTCAAGAGAGCTCACCTCTTCTGAGCCTTTTGTTATCGATCTTAATCGAAACAAAACTTCTGATCTCTCTTCTTCTCCCCCTTTTGTTATTAATTTGACTAAGTCTGATAAGGCTCAGCCTTCTGTTGTAAATACAGTATCTAATATTAATGAAGCATCTCCTTTACAGTATATTGATGTCTGTAATCATGTACAAAGTTATTTACAATTGCTAGATAGCTTAGAGCCACTAACTATAGGAGTTGTTCAAACTCTTCAAACAGATGTTTTATTAGAGTCTATACAAAAATCGTACTTTGTGGTTCCTATTCGAAAGAAAGGAGAAAATCTAATATTCTTCTACAAAGGACCCCAGAATCCTTCTAATCTGGAAGAAGATGACAAAAACGACGATACTGGAAGGTTACAATTACGTCGCTACAGTCAACGGTCCAAAAATATCATCAAGAATATGGGTTATGACTTCAGAACTAGCCTCAATAATGGAAAAGGAAGAAGAATGCCTGTTCGAATTCCTCCATTAAAATACGAAAGGACAAAATGTGGTTTGGGTTACATTGCTCCTACCTCCTTTATTAACATAGTCCATGAAGATTCAAAATTCGATGAAAACGAACGATCTGAAGATGAACGATCTGAGTCTTCCGATTCTATTTCTTGGGATTCTGACACAAGTATTGGCGATCTCCATCGCTCTATTCTATCTATCAATATGGTCTCTGTTGATGGCCCGCAAGAAAATGATGAAGATGAGGATGATTTTGAAATATCACCTGAATCAGAACAATGGGCTCAAAGATTAGACAATCAATGGGAATTCAGGTTCGAGCAGAGGGAACCTCCTACTGAAGATAAATTGATCCAAATTGATGTTAGAGAAGAAGGGTTCCCTAAACCAATATTCATCAGCGAAAGTCTTTCAGAAACAGATAAACAAGACATGATCAAGCTTATTCATGAGTATATCGATGTCTTTGCCTGGAGTTATGAGGATATGCCAGGATTAGATCCAAAGATTGCAATGCACAAACTTAATATCATGCCAAATGCTAAACCAGTCAAACAACAACAGCAACAATTTCGTCCAGACATTATGGATGCAATTGAAGCTGAAGTCAACAAGCTTATGGCTTTCGGATTTATTCGAGAGGAACAACATCCTGAATGGGTGGCTAACATCGTTCCTGTCCTCAAAAAGACCGGCAAGATCCGAGTTTGTATAGACTTTCGCGATCTCAATGCAGCTTGTCCAAAAGACGAATTTCCTCTTCCAATTACCGATGTCATGATCGATAACACATGTGGTTTCGAACGAATGTCATTCATGGATGGGTATTCGGGGTACAATCAAATCAAAATGTTTCCAGACGACGAGAGACATACTTCTTTCAGAACGCCGATCGGTACAAACTGTTATACAGTGATGCCGTTTGGTCTCAAGAATGCAGGAGCAACATATCAGCGAGCAATGAGCACTATATTCTGCGAACATCTCCGGAAAATAGTCGAATGCTATGTTGATGATATTGCAGTTAAAAGTCGACGAAAGGAGGATCATATCCAAGATTTGAAGACTATCTTTGATTTAATGCGTCAGCATCAACTTAAAATGAACCCTACTAAGTCCTTCCTGGGCGTCTCTAGTGGTAAATTTCTCGGCTTCGTCATTATCGCTAAAGGTATACACGTGGATCCCGAGAAGATCAAAGCCATTCAAGAGATGCATCCTCCATGCACCTTAAAAGAGCTACGAGGATTTCAAGGAAGAATTGCTTATATCAGGAGATTCATTTCCAACTTATCAGGACGTTGCAGACCATTCAACAAACTTCTGAAGAAAGGTGTATCTTTCGTCTGGAATGAAGAATATCAAAAAGCATTTGACGACATCAAACAGTATCTCATGAACCCTCCGGTTTTGGTACCTCCTGTCTCGGAAATACCATTTCTTCTATATGTTCGAGCCATGGATCATTCTCTTGGTGCATTACTCGCCCAGAAAAATAAAGATGGCCATGAACAAGCTATTTATTACCTCAGTCGCACAATGACAGGTGCTGAACTGCATTATTCTCCAATCGAGAAAGAATGCCTAGCATTAATGTTTGCTGTTCAGAAAACACGATACTATATTATCGGTCAAACAATTCACGTCATTTCCAGAGTGAATCCCATCAGGATTATGATGAAGAAACCCGGTATTCTCAACTCCAGACTAGCTAATTGGGGAATCTTGTTAGCTCAATACGACATGCATTATATTCCTCAAAAGTCAGTTAAAGGACAAGCTCTTGCTGATTTCCTGGCAGCTCATGCAGTTCCAGAAGATTCTAAATTATATGATGAGATTCCAGATGAAGTTCTGGATTCAAATCTGGTTTCTGAAAAAATTCCTACCTGGCGTCTATTCTTTGATGGAGCATCTAGAATAGGTCCTAATGGCAATATTATCGCCGGAGTTGGAATTGTTCTCGTATCCCCAGAAGGACTAACTATTCAGAGGGCTTATTCTCTGGATCAATCATATTCAAACAATATAGCTGAATACAATGCGTTACTCATCGGTCTTCAACTTGCTAAACATTTGGATATTCAATATTTAGAAGTTTATGGAGACTCCAAGCTTATCATCAATCAGATCAGAGGAACATATGAAGTTCGTCATCAAGATTTGATACCTTATCATCGAGCAGCACTCTCTATGGCCTCCTCTTTTGAAGGTTTCTTTATTGAACATGTTCGACGAGCCTATAATGCAGAAGCTGATGCTTTGGCTAATCTTGCTGCTGTATTAGCCATACCAATCAGACGTCAGCAAGTAATAGTGGTTTATAACCGAGAACTATTCTGCGTTGAGAATAATCTGGCTTTGGCTTTTCCCCATAATCTCCATGAAGATTCTCTCAACTTTGATACCGGATTAAAATTTGACAAAGTGTCCTCGTCTTCTTCCGATTCTACTATGGAATATGTCTTTTCTAATGAAACAGAAGTCATAACTGAAGACTGGAGACGCCCGTTTCTAGACTTTGTTTTATATGACATACTTCCTGATAATCCGAGTGAAACAGCGTCTATTCGGCGTCGATCTCTCAGATTCTATTATAATCATACTACGAAGACACTATATCGTCGGTCCTACGATGGTCTTCTCCTCCGATGCATCGCTGGTGAAGAAACACAACAGATTGTCCGTGAAGCACATGATGGTGTTTGTGGAGCTCATCAACCGGGTCCTAAACTTCAAGATCGTATCCGACGTATGGGTTATTATTGGCCCACGATGGTGGCTGACGCCACTCAATATGCTCGGAAATATAAAGCTTGCCAAATTCATGCAGACTTTATCCATCAACCGTCAGAGTTCTTACACCCAACAGCGGCATCATGGCCCTTTGAAGCTTGGGGCATGGATGTCATTGGTCCTATTAACCCACCATCATCAAAAGGACATCGGTTTATTCTAGCAATAACCGATTACTTTTCCAAATGGGCTGAAGCAATCCCGTTATCTGAAGTAAAAACTTCTAATGTTATTAACTTCGTCAAACATCATGTCATCTATCGATTTGGTGTTCCTCGACGTATTATCCATGATAATGGACAGCAGTTCGTCAGTCAGAAATTTATTCGATTCTGCGACGATCATCGGATCAATAATTTAGCTTCTACAGCATATAATCTAGCAGCTAATGGATTGGCAGAAGATTTCAATAAAACGATTATCAAACTCTTGAAAAAGTTCGTTTCTTCCAACAAACGCAACTGGAGCGAGAAGCTTGGTGAATGTTTATGGGCCTACCGTACCACAGTTCGCAATGCGACCGGATGTACGCCTTTCTCTTTGGTATATGGGTGTGAAGCTGTTCTTCCCCTTGAGATCCAGATTCTTTCTCTGAGAATTGCAATCTCCAATGAACTTACAACAGAAAATAATGATCGTCTTCGACTTCAAGAATTGGAAGCTCTAGATGAAAAACGACTGTATGCTCAACAAAATATCGAGCTGTATCAGGCCCGAATCTCAAAAGCTTTTAACCGGAAAGTCAAAGTCAGAGCATATCAGAAGGGAGAACTGGTCCTTACTGTCAGACGTCCTATGACCATGACACATATGAGCAAAGGCAAATTTGATGAAAAATGGGAAGGTCCATTCGTAGTAAACAAAGTCTTCTCTAACGGAGCATACCAGCTTGCTTCTATGGATGGGAAAGTCACGATGATGCCTATCAATGGCAAATTCTTAAAGAAATATTATGTATAATATTTTCATCATTCCCCAGCAAATATAAAATCAAAGTTAATTCTTCTCTACAAAAGTTATCTCGATATCGTTATCCTCAGAGGAAACTGATATTCTACCATGTATCATTTTCCCAGAGAATTTGATATTTTGTCTCATTAGATCCCCAGTGGATTTAATAAAGATCTTGTATAGAAAATCATGTCCATATTACCTCTGAATTTTCTATCTCAGTATGTATCATATTTTCTATTCTATGAAAATGATATCTCGTCTTTTGATTTCCGAGTCCAAAGATCACGGAAAATAGAATCCAAAGATATCTTTATATCTGAATTCTGCTTTCTCTAATCAGTATTAAACTAAAATCATCTTTGGTTTAATATCATGATAGAGTTACAAAGTTTATTTGTTTATTCTATTTTATTGAAATATGTCATGTATTATTTACCTCTGAACATGTTTTCTACAAAAATATCATCGACAGAATTGAAATCAAGTCAAAATATTCATTTCAATCAAAATCAAAACATTGATTACAAATGAGTACCAAAACTTCAATACATGATAAATGTAAAAGATCTATTTAGGAGGAGCAATTATCTCCTGAATACGAACGATTACATTATTTATCTTTTCTTCATGAGTTTTCTTGATTCGCTCTGCTGTTTCAGCTCCGATCATCCGTTGATCATATTCCACAATAATAGAGCTACGGCGATTGGTCTCCTCAATCTGATTGGTTTGCTTCAATTCTCGCTCTTGCTGTAAAAGTTTACAGCGTTCAGCTTCAGATTTACGATCAGTAGCAATCTTTGATTGTTCTTTTTCCACGGAGACAATTTGCTCCTGAATACGAGCTAGCTCTTCCCTTAACTTTCTAAGCTCTTCAGCTTTTGACGCTTCATCTTTCTCTAGGCGCTCCATATTCTGACGAGTACTTATTATTTCTTCGTCTTTCACCATTAACTCTTTAGAAGACTGAGCAATGAATTCTGTCAGAGCAATGTGTTGAGCTTGAGCTTCATTCTCCAATTGAGTAATCTCAGCTGCAGTCAGAGACTCAATATCCTCCTTTTTAATCTCCCAATATTTGTGGATATTTGCTTCTAATCATTCAGGAGATGTTCAAAAAAGACACATTGGGTCTCATAACCATCCTGTCTTAAAGCTGAAAGTGGAAAACTAGTTGCCTCTCGAAGACTCGAAAAGGGCATAGTCTCATCCTTCATAAGTCGTCTCGAGAATGTATCCAGATATGAATAAATAATATCTGAATACATCCCCATGATCTTTGCTATCCCTGTGTCAAAACCAGGAGTCGCTGCAATAGTAGAGGAAGGAGCAGGAGGAGCCTCTATTCTGGGAGCTGAAGAGAGTGCTTTTGGAGAACTCGACAAATGTGAACTCCCCTCACCCACATCAGTTTGTACAAGTAGAGCTTGAGTAGAACTCATAGCCGGTGCAGTTCCTACAGCTGTTGGAATCAAAGAAGCATGATCAAAACTAAAAGACAATAAAGTAGAGATAAGACAAAACTTTAATGAATAAAATATTACCTGGAGCTGGTTCATATTCAGTTTCCTTCGGATCATTCAGCTCGGCTCGTAGTCTGTTCAGAGTACTTTCTGACATGGGATTTATTTCACTGCTACCCGCCCCAGAAGTACTCGGAACTTGAACTTCTATATGCCTCTCCGGCTCTAGTGTCAACCCTGAGTGTTGACCAATGGTCTTCAGTACATCAATTGGAATTTTAGACGGTGATTCATCGTCTATCTCCATGTCTTCTTCTCCGAAAGAATGAGACGACGGTTCATAGTCAACTTGTTCGCTCTCTGAAGCTTCAGCAATTGGTTTGAGAGAAGTGGCTTCCTTCACTGATTCTCCCGAAATCAGTAAGTCATTATCTGTTTCAGTCTGATGCTCGGCCTCTACCGCAGGTTGACTAATTACCTGCGCATCATCGGCCATTGGCGGAATCGATCCTATATCAGAAGGCATGGATGACCCAGCAGGTTCAGGAATATCTTCTTCAACAGGTTCTGTTTTTACAGAAAAATCTAAGGCAGCTTATTTTTCTGAAGCCAATCGCACAGCACGATCGGTGGGACTCTCTGCATCGAGACAAATTACGGATTTAGTTTTTAAAACTATCACTTTTCTTCCTATTCTTTTTGTAAATGGAACAGTAGGATAATTGTCTTTTGGATCACTACCTGCTTCATCAGCATCTCTGACTCGATTGGAAGCAGGAGAAGTCCCTGGAATGGTAATTCCTCCACGATTTTGAGTCTCTGCTCGAGTGACTCTTTTTGGGGCAGGCCCAGCAGCACCTTTGCCCTGCTTTCTCTTTGGTGTATTGTCAGCAGATATACTTTCTTCAGCACTCCCGATGGGCACATGTAATGGTTGATGAAGGTCATCAGAGCAGAAAGTTTCTAAAACTTCATCATCAACTTCGTCAGTAGCCAAAGGATCTTCTTGGTCATGACAATCTCTAGGCAGGGCTGATTTAGTTGATTTCTTTTCAAAATGAATAAAGCTTCTACCTAAGATGCTGAATTTTTCATCAAAAGTATTAGCTTATACATAAAATTTGGCGTAAGATGCCAATATTCTAGCTCCTCTCTGATAGGTGACCGGATCTGGCATGGAAAAGGTAGCCCCTGTACCTTTAGCAATGTAATATATCCAAGCTCTGGCACCATCAATCAACCCGCCTTGATAAGCAAAACATGTCGTTGTATTGCCCACATGCAACTGATCATAACCAAATTGCCGAGCAAACCTGCTCGAAAGATATGGTTCCAGATAAGTGATGTTGTCACGGCGACAGATTAAATGAGATGGCCTGATCCTCTTCAGCCATTCATGTTGAATCTCATCCAATTCATTGCCACCAATGCCATCAATCAGCCTCCCAGGCATGGTTTCATAACCAACAGGTGGAGGAACACAAGTGAAGCTCCATAGTTCTTCCCTGTTTAATATAGTTCTACAATCTGTCAAAGTGTCATATTTCTACTTTGGTGTGTGTCTGTATCTTTCCAGAAAGGTGTCATCTGGTCTAGCCATCCCAGCATCCAGGAGAGATTCAAAATGCAGAAGCAGCCACCCAAATAAATATGTAAAGGGCATTTCTACCCGAGAAAAGGATGTAAGGCTCTTCCTTGCTAATTTGAACATTCTGTCTGTATATTCCCTTAATCCAGCATTCAGACGGCATGTCATTGCTGTCAGTAAATCCATCTTATACCCGAAAACCAGACGGACTGCTGCGAAGATAACTCCTCTGTGCATCCTGTCTGCTGAACAGGTGCCAGGAACTACGAATTTTCTCAGCCAGAGAGATATAAATCCGGCCAGATGACCCTCAGCAGATAATTCTCGGCTACCCTGCTTAATATAGGTCTCAAACCTATCACCGGCTTTATAGGTGCCTTCGTCTTCCTCAATGACGATGTCGTCATGAGTGGTGTCCCGGATGAGCCTGTCAATCTCAGCTTGATTCAGAGGTTTAAATTCATCGACATATTGTTCAGACTTTTTCTTCTTTTGAACTTCATCAGTACGGCCTTAAAATAAATAGGCCATCCATTTGGAAGAATAACAGTTGGAATCTCCTTCTCCACCTTGTCCTTTATAAAAGGCCTTACAAATACTGTAATGGCACATCAATTCTTCAAAGACATGAAGAACCAGTGGGTTGGCTTCGGAGATCTTATTCATTTCATCAACGAAAGGGATATACTCTTCATATGGCAAATCTGCTGTTGGCAGTTGAGAAATATATGCCATTTCATGAAGGACGAATCCCATCTCGCCTCTTGGGGTCATGAAGGTGTCGGTACGGTAGTTATACCTCTCCGCTAACGCCAAGAACAAATCCGGGTTTGGCCTAAAACCATAAGCAGTGCACTTAATGGCATCATATAGGTCTATCACCTGTAACTGTTCACCAAAATTCTTTAGAATCCATTTCACAAGAGCAGTCCATCTGGTATTTTTCGGATTTACCAGACCAGTCAGCCTCATAGACTGTTTTGGGTAGATGGCATTTTCTAATTGAGAAAATTTGTTTGCAAAGATTGGGACTCTGACTGGCTTCAGAAGTGCTGAGTCCTCAGGAGGGATGGTGGCAGGTAGCAGTCCTCGCAAAGCTGTGACATGTGGTTCAGTACCACTGCGAAATCTTCCTTAACGATATCCTATCCACCTAGCCTTTGCTTGTCGGGATGGAGTGATATCCCACTTCATTTGTCTTTGACAACTCACATGAAATAAGCGAGCTATGTTGATGCTTTTTGATAAACCAGTCAAATACATTGGCTGATTTACATCACCATCTCTATAATAACAGTATGATACTTTATCCAGAGCAGGCTGAGAGTTTATGTCAATAGCATCTCCGAAAAGAAATGCTGGCTTCAAGTGGGTAACACCATCCACACTTTGTAAAGGCAGTCCACTCATCAGGTTCAGCAAAGTGTCATTTTCCTGATTGGTCAAAAGAGCTATTCTTGTAGAAGGTCCATCGAATTGGAGAAAACAAACATGTGATAGGTCACTGTTATAATTATTTCCTACAAATCCTTCAAATTCTGCCTCCTGAGCTAGAATATCCACTGCAAAATAAGAATAAGAAGTTAGAAATCTTCAACACAAAGAGATGGTAAAGTTCAGCATACGCTCAGTTTTCCTTAAGCGTATGGCAGACTCAAAGTTCAGCATACGCTCAGTTTTCCTTAAGCGTATGGTAGACTCAAGGTTCAGCATACGCTCATTTTTCCTTAAGCATATGGCAGACTCAAGGTTCAGCATACGCTCAGTTTATCCTAAGCGTATGACAGATTTAGAGATCACTTTTTACGCTCAGTCTATCTTAAGTGAATGATTTTAAAAATTCAGTTTATATTCAGTTTGAGCGTATCAGCGTATGGTTGACAAGATGATCATCAAAAACATATGCTAACACAGGAGTTAGCGTATCTCAGTGAGACAACTCGCCATAGCATATTCTTTTAAGACAGCGTATTTTGACATTTCTATCAAAAATACGCGTATCATACAGAATACGTTCCAAACATATTTTTCGTATAAACAAAAAATATGGGATACGGCTAAACCCTAAAGAGGGAAGCGTATTTTCTGACGTATTTGACCCTAAAAAGGGGATACGTTTTATGATTTTGTTCTAACCAGAGCCCTAAATAGGGGATAGTTACTGTTCATCATCATCATCCTCACCATAGAGAGGCTTCAATGGGCGTTCACTACGTCGAACGTGCTCATTGGTAGTCTTCTTAGCAGCGGCGGCGGCGGGCTGAGATGACTCCGTAGGAGCCTTCCCCTTTCCCTTCGCAACAGCATCAACCTTGGGCGCCATTGATAAAGCTTGAGTCGAAGAAGAAGAAGTCGAGTCTTGAGTTTCTTTTTCTCTTTCGAAGATGAATGCAAAAGTAAAGAAATAAATTAGGTTTTGGAAGACCTATTTATAGAAGAAAAGAAGAAGTTCAAACGGCGAATATTCTTTAAACAGAATCCCTAAAGATTTGCACTGATATTGAGGAAGATAACAAACTCATGCCAGCGTGTCAGGACTTATTCCCACTTTAAGTTCAAAGTAATTTCGAACTTTTAAAATTCATAAAGTTCGAAAACTTTGAAGGGGGTCTTGTAGGGTGTGAAAATTATGACACGCTGACATAAGACTCAGCCAAAATCATATGCTCAAGGCTATACGCTCAGTCAAAGCCATACGCTCAAGGCCATACGCTCAGCCAAGGCCATACGCTCATCTAAAGGCCGTACGCTCAGTGAATATTTTATTATTTCCTGAGATGACAGCACAGCATGTATTTAATGAAGGATAAATCTAACACTTCGTCTTTCGTGCAAAAGACAGCTGCTCTATGAAGATTAACCATCGTATAGGTTTTCGAGAAATGATTTTGTCTCTTACGAAGGACAGCTCAGCAGCCATCATAAATGCACAGCCATCATTACTGTCATTTCTGACAGTCTGTCAGCCATCATATCTGCAGTACGACGCTCGAGAAATATTTGTCAGTATTTGAAGATATGGCGTATTTGAGAAGATTGAGGACAGCCACGTGTCTATTCCCTCATTGCCCAACCAAGTGAGCGTGTGGATTCCATAAGGCTCATTGCCCAACCAAGTGAGCGTATGGACTCCATATGACTCTTTGTCAACCAAGTGAGCGTATGAACCCCATACGACTCCTTGTCAACCAAGTGAGCGTATGGACCCCATACGACTCCTTGTCAACCAAGTGAGCGTATGGACCCCATACGACTCCTTGTCAACCAAGTGAGCGTATGGACCCCATACGACTCCTTGCCAACCAAGTAAGCGTATGGACTCCATACGACTCCTTATCAATAAAGTAAGCGTATCAGCCTTATATGGCTCTATGCTGTCCAAGTCAATATTTGCAAGACATGTGCCTTCAAAAGCTAGCGTATGACCCTTCTTCAACAAAGACAGCGTATCACAGCAAATGCATCCAGGATGACTTTCAACGTACAGTCAACACACGTTTTCACGTGTCCTGTACTCAGTTACCCACTTATTCAGAAGTTATGCAACATGGCATTCATGCCATCAATCTCTCCTAGATATATTCCACTACTTTCAAACCGCACTCCAACGTGTCTCCATCAGAATTTGCCACGCGTCCCTGCAGTTATGCACACGTCAAGTAACTGACTGAGCGTATGCTTCAGAACAGTTATCCAGAACTCTATAAAAGAGAGTTTCTTCATCTTCATCAGATACTACAATTAATTCAGAGAGAACAAAGAGATTGCCCAGTTGCTGTCCAAGTTCTTCAAAGTTCGAGTTTTCTTCATCGCATCGTCCAAGGGATAAAGTAATCGTCTTCTAGATTAGATTCCTACAGTTGTAATTTTCTCAGATACAAAATAAATAAAGTGAATTTATTTATGGAAAACATCCTCTACCTAGCACATGTGTTGACTAGCACCTTACAAAGACACTAAAATCACTCACTAAACAACTGCTGACCCGAGCCCTTGCACTCTAGTACAGGGCTTCCCTACAGTCCTGTAGTGAGGCTAAGCCCCAAGCACTCTCTAATACTACACTCCTGCAATTACAATAGACCCCCACACAACTTCTTACTGCACAGTCAAGGTTGGCCACACACCATACACTACATCAAAACATGCATTTTTCGACAGAACAAAACCGTTGTTAATCACATTAAACGACAGTTTTGACCTGTTAGTACATCTGTCCTTTATAGTGTGTCCCAAAATTTAAATGACAGTTTTGGACTGTCGTTTTATAGCTGAACAAAATAAAAGTTATTATCTGTCAAATAAAAATGACGGACTAAAATTGTTAAATAACCTGTAAATTGGTCTGCCACTATTTTTCTTTTTCAACAAGTAAGGTCTGTCGATTTTTGGAAACATAATTTTAAAAAAAACTCAATTCATCCATATTAAATCTATTTAAACATATTTATTGTATATATAAAACTGAAATACATCAGAATGAAATTTCATATAAATATCAACAATTATCAACAATGAAACACTCAATCAAAATTGCATTAACTACAAAATGTATCGAGTTTACATAGCAATATTCCACCAAAAATGCAAAAAGTAACTCCAATGTTTCTAACTCACAACAGTTTTATTCTGATGCTGAACAAAAATATAATGTTATTGCTAGTTTACAATCTCAAGTGCATTACAAAAGAGATAATTTCAAAACCTTACAAACTGAACTAAATATTTTGGCCAATTAATCATTTTTCCAATAGTAATATCATCGAACTTTTCGTCTCTATCAAATAACATCCCATTGCCAACAAAAATTTCATCGACAATGATATTATAAGATTCATCATTATATAGCGCATCTGTATTCACACGTCCAATAGCAACAGCTTTCTTTCTAAAATCCTTCAAAAGACGAGTCTTTATGAGCAAGGTAGATGGATCATGTTCCTATATACAAACAAAAAAAACCATAAGCATAGAATAGTTCTTGATTCTCCATAAATATTCAAAAAAATCCTATAAAGTTATATAACTATATAACAAAGGATAGAAATTGATTATAAGAATTAAAAACATAAGTAAAACTATAGACATGTCTCCAACAGTATATTAAATGTTACCTCAAAATGATCAATAACTATAAAATGAGAGAACAAAAAAGTAGAATAATCATTCATAATTTCAAATATTTATGCTAAAAATAACATTATACACTCATTTATATGTTGAGCAACTTTATTATATATTGATGTTTAAAGAACCGATGGGCATCTAACATTACACACATATCGACAAGATTTCAGTTGGCATTCATGTGCATGGTTCCAGAACACATGCAGTACATGATTAAAAAAAGTCGCTAAAACTTGCAGTTAGTCGATACATAGCCAGAACAGATTGATAAATGGCTGATACAAAGCAGTTTTGGCCAAATTTGGTCCTAACTTGTAAAAATGTTGTCTTGAATAGTTACTAATGATTAAGAAATAGTTTAAGTTACTAGTAGAGTTCTAGACGACGAATAAACAACATTTATATTAAAGCCAAAAGAAGAAGAAAATGAATGGGATGTTGGCATTTTGCTAATTGACCAAGGAGGGAAATGACCCTCAGTGTGTGATTGGAAAGAAGGATATATACTTAGCTTACCCAGTGTTATGGCTAAAGGCCTTGTTTTTGTTGTTATTATCATTAATGTTTCATCAATGGTGAATGCTTTAAAAATTAGTGCTCTGTGATACTTGGTTTTCCTAATTGTTTTCTTATCTCAATTTATGTTACTAAACAATCAGTCTATATATACTTGTAAAAAGTTAAATACAAGCTGTGGCATTTGTATATTTACTTTTTAAATATTAGGCATTAATCTCTAGTCCAATGATGTATTATTTTGTCATATTTTCAGAGACTTCAAAGAAACTTGCGGAGGCATAGCATCGATATTGTTGACATAGTGGCCAAAAATGTGATTGCAAACTTATGTTTCCTGCATATTCATTTCCGCAAATGTAGGTGGTAAAACCTACAGTAATGCTGTAAAAAAATTATAATCAAATTAATTAGTGTTATATGCAAATCAAAATGATCTACAAGTTTAGGTTGGTGGGTGTAGTTGTTTACTGAAACATATATATATAATTTTGATGTTTAAATGGATGACCCCCAAATTAGGGTTGAACAAACTTAAATATGGGATACTCTCCATAAACCCACACTGTCTACCCATAGCCAAAACATCTATACCATACAAGCCACATTTACCCTTCCTTTCCTCCACTTTCACCTGAGCCTAAGGCCAAAGAGGTAATGGCCAATGGCCTGAGGTCAATTGCTCGATCCATTTCCCTCTAATACTCTGAAAACTCACTCTAACTCTAAACTCCCTAGGATACACTATAGGATATTAACCTATTTGTAACTCAAATCCATCCAACACCTACACAACACATTATAAATTTAGATACTAACATCTGGCATTCCTAATCCCCATCCTCAACTTATACTTTTATCTCCTGCAATTTCCCTGATACTAACATGCTGCCACTGCTATGTGGCTAACCTGACTCAAAACCAAGTGCTTACATATAAGATATGATATACATATATATATTTATCATATAAATAGAGCCTACACAAATTCCTATAGCAAAACACAGCCTATGATACCTCTAATACTCTGATACCTATATCATATTAAATGATACTCTCATAAATCCTCATTCCTAATCACGCTTATAGGGAATGGGCACTGGGTCAATCTGGCCAAGGACCAAGTCGGGTGTCTGTTGTACCCAAATGGGCATTATAGACCCCATTACAGGGCATGCACCCTGGCCTATTTGTAAGGCAAGGCCAAGCATGCTACTGCATCAAAGCAATACAGCCAAGTACACTGCAAAATGGCCTATAGGCCCTGCTACTAAGTACATGGCTGCCAAAAGCAGATTATGTGAAGTACCCTCTGGCTAAACATAATCTATGGCCATATCAAACCTTATTGATACATAGGTCCACATCTACTGATACTCACTTAGGGACATACTGTTATCACTCTAAATCATCATGTAACACGACATGAATAACCTCCAAACCTTTGTCAAGGCTCTGCAGTACCATGGCCATACCAAGCCAAATCATTGGCTGCCATGGCCAATGGCTTGCCTGGGTAATCCAAGGCAATGCTACTATAGCTAAGGTAAATACAACCCAATGTCAAGGTAGAGCTGCTGCCAAAGTCTGATACCTACTCCTTCTATCTCCTATATACTCACATCCTTCCCTAACACCCTGGCAGAGAAGCCCTCACCCTGCTCTCAAATGGGAAAACCCCCTAATCCTACTCTGTCCACAGGCCAAGGCCTGTGTCTAAAAACTACAGTGGAATGCTCTAGCCTGTCCCTTGCCTGCAGGACCTGACCACCCTCCTGCAATGGCTTACTAGCCCTTGCACTGCTCTGCCTACCTTAATCACCTGTTTCACTTATACAGGTATCAATTGCCTATACAATATATGTAACCCATATCCATATACATAAACAATGATGGCATAACTCTAACTATATAATAACATACACAAATCTCTCCACTAAAGACTATTGCCAAAGACAACCTCTTCCCTCACATTATTGGCAAAAGACCAATAACATACAAATCAAACAACAGAGGGAAAAGGGTCCTTTGCTGCTGTTGTAATTTATCCTGCTCCCAAGGCTCTCTGGTCTATCTCTTACCTCTGTACTCAAAACCAAACCAAACCAAACCAACTGCTAGGTCCTACATGACCCGTTCTCTTTCCCTGTACACTGGCTTAATGGCCAAATTCCCTAACTGTCAAATGTCAGTACAAATTATCTCTCCTCTACCTGGCACATGTGTTGACTAGCACCTTACTAAGACATACTAAAATCACTCACTGAACTGCTGCTGCCCCGAGCCCTTGCACTCTAGTGCAAGACATTCCTACTGTCCTGCAGTGATGCTAAGCCCCGAGCACTCTCCAATACTCCACTCTTATAATTACAATAGACCCCCACACAACTTCTCACTACATACTCAAGGTTGGCCACACACAATATATGAACAAATCAGTGACAACATCCTCACAACATACATACTTGCCCATCTAGAGGTTGGCATATATATATATATATATATATATATATATATATATATATATATATACCTATTAACTTGGATATCAAAATATATCTATCAATAAGAGAAATCCAGGCTATATGTGGGCACAAACTGAGAAAACGGGTCTAAAATGGCCCTTAGGTCATTTTAACAAACATTTGGTGGGCACAAATTGTAGTCTCTCTTAAATGGACACAAACTCTATGTAACTACCATAATAGGATTTATTAGGACCTTATTCTACCTTCTATTAGTCATGGGTAGGGTATCCTACATAAATGCATGAATCTTGACCATAGATGGAAATTTAGGGGTTATACCTATATAGGAAGAAGCCTACACCAAGCTCCACAAATTTGGGGAAGATGGATGGAGAAGGAGCTTACAAAACCTTACTAGAGCCTTCACCAAGCATCTTTGAGCTCCCCAAGCCTTTGCACAACAAATGGAGGAAGGAGGAGAAAATTGGAAGACGATTGAATGAAGGAATGTGTGAAAACACTAAATTAATGGTGGCTACCATTTGGGGATAAAAGGTGTTTAAATAGGCAATAGACAAGCCCTAAGCTCTTCTTTACACTTAGTATTAGGGAGGACCTTAAATGGGCTAAGTGGTTTGGCTCTAATTAAGGCTTGTTGTTAATCTACTCATGACTAGAGTCTAAAGAATCAACTAATTGGTCAAGTCCTATTTAATGGAGTCCACCATGACTAATGAATAAGCTAATATACTAATAAACACAACCATCATATTAAAATAAAAAATATACAAAAATTATGAAATGACAAAAATACCCTTGTTCTAGAAAAGTGGTAGTGACACATTCTCAAGTATGGGGTCCGTTGACCGAGTTATCTATATTCTTTAGAAATTTGTATTCAAGTAAGTTGATGGTGCAACATATGTTTGAACTTGAGGAGAAGATTGTATTTACATTGTGCAAGTTAGAAAAGGCATTTTCCTCTGGCTTTTTTTGATAGTATGGGACATTTACCGATTCATCTTGCATACGAAGCACGTATCGGTGCTCATGTCCATTGTTGATGGATGTATCCATTTGAGAAGTATAAAATAATTAATTATCTACTACTAATAATTATTTTATTCAAACAGTTCTAATATTGAATATATTATTTATAGATATCTACATCACCTGAAGAAGAAGGTAGGCAATAAGGCTTAAGTAAAAGCTTTAATATACGAAGCATATATTATTGAGGATGTTTACCATTAAATGTCAAGAACAAAAAATTACAGATGAATTGAACTTGATTGCAAATTCGCTTGTACAAGAGAAAGCCTAGAAAGAAATCCTAGGAAACAATCTAACTACAATTGTTTAGTTTTTGATTATGAGGGGTGACGATGGAGGCTCAGAAAAGTGTAGCAACTCTGCCTTACTCCTTGGACTATCCGACACGATCCTTTCTCTTGAAGAAATTATCCTTCGTAGGTTGCCATCCATAAAGTCTGTCCGCACGAGGGTAGACGTGGAAGGGATCGTACTCGTACATAAAAATTATCGGGGAACGTCGGAATGTCCTCTTCCTCGAACTCGGAAGGGGTGCTACCCCCTGTGCAGGAAGTCGCATCATCTTAGCGAATTCGGCCACCCTCAGGGACGTCCACATCAGTTGCAAAATTCCAGTGGATCGCTACCCCCTTTGCATGCTCTTGGAACACCAGGTTGTCGTATACATTGAGGGGACTGCTACCCCCGGCTTTATCTACCCCCAGGGAGGTCGAGGATGCACCTCCAGGTGTTGGAAGCTTCTTTCTGGATCAAGTGCCTATGTAGACACCCCTTGTGGCTGTCGGTGACAATCCTTCAGATGAGAGTTTCCTTGCAGTGCTGGTTGAAATTGTCGGGCTGGAAGAGCCTGTCTTCTTTCCTTCCTTACTGGAAAGAACATTCTGAGTTGAATTACAGGAGGTGAAAGGAAATTCCTCGTCTCCTACGGTTCGAAAGAAGGAGAGAGAAAAGACCACTACCTACCAATGGAAGACATTCCAACTGAAAATCAGCCAAGTCTCAGAAGGTCTTCACGGATCAAGAAGTCTAATTCGAGGTATATGCAGGCCTACTTTGCAAACGATGTGTCACTCTCACAGTCTTGTGTGTTTGAGATCGGGGAACCCAAAATTTACACATGTTTCTCAAGTTGTTGTCGGACAGGTGCTGGCTGGTACAGTCGTTAGAAAATAGACTGCCAATCTTCAAGTACTGCTGACTTGTCACAGCAGTAGTTGATGATGACTTGGGTGCAACGACGCCCCAAAAAGGACTCATCACGTGCCAAGGTTGTTTCTTTCTCCTTATGTTTGTGAGTAATTACCTTTCGCAAGTCGATAGCAGACTGATCCACCTTTGCATCCAATTTGTGGACTCGGGTATCCCGAGCGCACGGGTATATAGGTATCATGTTTGCTTCCTGATCCGAGGCTAGTAAAAGCACTTGCTCTCGATCGTTGGAGGGAGACTTTTGAGATCCACCCTGTCCGTTAGCCCTGGGGGACTGGACAAGGGTGGTTCTGTACAACTTTCTATCAGGAGCTCGTATAACAGTTAACGGTACCCGCTAACGGTCAGCAGCTTGGACAGTTGACTAGGCTTGTTGGGCCCGCACTATCCTAGACTTCTTTATCTTAGCACTCGAAGGCGCATAGAAAGAAGAGTCCAGATTGGCATATTCCACATTCTCAATGGGCCCGTATGAGAGACGATCGAATACAGAGCTTCTGACAGGGCCACATGAGACACCCTGTCTGCATCCAGGATTGGCTGTTGTATGGGCCATCTGCCTGCGGCTAGAGTTGGCTACCGTATGGGCCATCTTCCTGCGGCCAGAGTTGACTACTGCATGGGCCTTCTGTCTGCGACTAGAGTTGGCTACCGCATGGACCATCTATCTGCGGCTAGAGTTGACTGCCGCATGGGCCATCTGCCTGCAGCCAGAGTTGACTGTCGTATATATAAACTGCTCATCTCTCTTATGCAGCATCTTTCTCGTTCACATGGATTTCCCTTGTGCCCCAAAAGCTCAGCATTGTAGTATTTTTCTTTGCTGTATTTGGGGATAGGGGGTTCTCTGCGTTAGGAAGCAAGGCCGCAAGAGAGCTTTGATCACCGTCTTGGGCCGCAGAAGGAGCTTCTTCGAGAACCTGGTCGGGGGCAACAGTTTTTCACTTCGATGTCCCGCGGGTTCTCTTTGGGCTGGTTCTGTGACGGACTGGCGCTCCCTTCAGAGAGTAATTCTTCGAATGCTCACTGGTCAAAATAAATCACGATAATTTGTTACGTAGAGCCGAGCTTGGATGCGTCGGATTGTGTTACCAACTTCTCATCAGAGGAGAAGGAAGTCTCCAGCAGAGTCGCCATCGTGTTTATCATTAAATGTCAAGAATAAAAAATTAGAGATGAATTGAACTTGATTGCAAACTCGCTTATACAAGAGAAAGCCTAGAAAGAAATCCTAGAAAAGAATCTAAGTACAATTGTTTAGTTTTTTATTCTAGGGGGTGACGATGGAGGCTCAAAAAAGTGTAGCAACTCTGCCTTACTCCTTGGACTATCCGACACGATCCTTGCTCTTGAAGAAATTGCCTTTCATAGGTTGCCAGCCATAAAGACTATCCGTACGTGGGTAGATGTGGAAGGGACCGTGGAAGAGGTGCTCTCCGTGTCGTATCCTCGTACAGAGAAATCGTTAGGGAACGTCGGAATATCCTCTTTCTCGGACTCAGAAGGGGTGCTACCCCCTGTACAGGAAGCCACATCATCTTGGCGAAGGCAGTCGCCCTCCGGGACGTCCACGTCTGTTACGTAATTCCAGTAGATCGCTACCTCCTGTGTATGCTCTTGGAACACCAGGTTGTCGTATACATTGAGGAGACTGCTACCCCCGGCTTCATTTACCCCCAGGGAAGTTAAGGATGCACCCCCAGGTGTTGGGAGCTTCTTTCTGGATAGAGTGCCTAGGTAAACAACCCTTGTGGATGTCGATGGTAATCCTCCAAACGAGAGTTTCCTTACAGTGCTGGCTGAGATTGCCAGGCTAGAAGAGCCTATCTTCTTTCCTCACTTGCCGGGAAGAACCTTCCGAGTTGAATTACAGGAGACAGAAGGAAATTTCTCATCTCCCAGAATTTACATCTGTTTCTAATGTTGTTGTCGAACTGGTGCTGGCTGGTGCAGTCGTTGGAAAATGGACTGCCGATCTTCAGGTACTGCTGACTTGTCGCAGCAGTAGTTGATGATTACTTGGGTGCAATGATGCCCCGAAAAGGACTCATCACGTGCCAACATTGCTTCTTTCTTTGTGCGTTTGTAAGTAATTACCTCTCGCAAGTCGATAGCAGACTGATCTACCTTTGCATCCAATCTATGGACTCGGGTATCCCGAGCACACGGGTGCGTAGGTATCATGTTTGCTCCCTGATCCGAGGCTAGTAAAAGTACTTGCTCTTGATCGTTGGAGGGAGACTTTTGAGACCCACCCTGTCCGTTAGCCATGGGGGACTGGACGCGGGTGGTTCTGTACTACTTTTCATCAGGAACCCATATAACAGTTAACGTTGCCCACTAACGATCAGCAGCTTGGACAGTTGACTGGGCTTGTTGGGCCGACACTGTCCTAAACTTTTTCATCTTAGCACCCGAAGGCGCATAGTAAGAAGAGTTCAGATTGGCATATTCCATATTCTCAATGGACCGTATGGGGTCGAGCCCGCATAAGAGATGGTCGAATACAGAGCTTCTGACAGGGCCGTATGAGACACCCTATCTACGGCCAGGAATGGTTGTCGTATGGGCCATCTGTCTTGCGGCTAGAGTTGTCTGCCGCATGGGCCATCTGCCTGCGGCCAGAGTTGACTGCCGTATGGGCCATCTATCTGTGGCCAGAGTTGGCTGCCTCATGGGCCATCTGTTTGCGGCCAGAGTTGACGGCCGCATGGGCCATCTGCCTGCGGCCAGAGTTGGCTACTACCTATGCAGACTGCTCATTTCTCTTATGCGGCTTCTTCCTCATTCGTATTAATTTCCCTTGTGCCCCCAAAAGCTCAGCATCGTAGTATTTTCTTTTGCTGGATTTGGGGACAGTGGGGTTCTCTGCGTTCGGAAGCAAAGCCGCAGGAGAGCTTTGATCACCGTCTTGGGCCACAAAAGAAGCTTCTTCGAGAACCTGGTCGGGGGCAACAGTTTTGTGCTTCGACGTCCTGCAGATTCTCTTTGGGTTGGCTCGCTTCTGTGATGGGCTGACGCTCCCTTTAGAGAGCAATTCTTCGAATGCTCGTTGGTCAAAACAAACTACGAGCATTTAATGCGTAGAGCGAGCTTGGATGCGTCGGATTGTGTCGCCAACTTCTCATCAAAGGAAAAGGAAGTCCCTAGCAGAGTCGCCATCGTGTTTGCCATTAAATGTCAAGAACAAAAAATTACAGATGAATTGAACTTGATTGCAAACTCGCTTGTATAAGAGAAAGCCTAAAAAAATCCTAGGAAACAATCTAAGTACAATTGTTTAGTTTTTGATTCTGGGGGTGACGATGGAGGCTCGAGAAAGTATAGCAACTCTGCCTCCCTCCATAAACTATCCAACATGATCCTTGCTCTTGAAGAAATTGCCCTTCATAGGTTGTCAGCCTTTTACATGGGTGTGGTACCCTGCTATTTATAGTGATAGATATCTTGGGCCGCATAGATGGACGTGTGACCACGTGGATACAACAGGACACAAAGACCCACTCTTTGGCCGCTAGCTGGTGACTTGATGAGATTTCTTTGTAACAAATCTGGATGATTGAGACTTTATCATCCTGCCACTTGTCCTATCGCAGGATAGGACCAATCTGCTTGAGTCATTTTGAGCCGCATAGGTCTTTTAGTGTTCGGCCATTGTAAAACCGCTAAATTTCTACTATATTTTTTTATAAATTTGGAACTGATTATTTTTTATAATTGTATTGTACGTCGCGTAGTTGCGTTGTACGTCGTGTGCAAAATTTTATTTTTCGTAATTGCTCGACGAGTGCGAATATGTTCGAGCGTAGATATTTTAGAAAAATATTTTTTCTATTTTATAGTTTCAAAATATATATATAATAATTATCGTACCAAAATTTTCAAGTTCATTATTTTATTTATTTTATTTATTTTATTTATAAAGAGCCTTTCGTTTATAACAGTTATTACTAATAAATAATATTTTTCGTGCATACATAAATATTTTATAAGTTTATTTTTAATTAATAATGTATTTTCGAAATTATTATTATAGTATTTTTGAAAAACATATTTTGAAATTATTGTGGCCATTTAAATCTTGATTTGAATTTATGGATTTATTTAAATAGTTAAATATTTGAAATTTGATTTATCCCATTTGATTTTAAACTAAAAATTTAATTAGATTTAAATTGGATTTGTATTTGTATTTGGATTTGGTTAATTTTAAATTAAGTTACGAATTATCTATTTTGGGTTTAAACTACTCTTAATCCTTATCCAACTGGGAATTCCTACATCCTATAAATAGGCAGGTACTCCTCCATATTATTTTCTCCACAATTCATCATCCATAAATTCCCTACAACCAAAAATAAGTGCATCGTGTCCGTGACCAATATCTCATTGTGCGTGCATCGTGTCCATGTTCCACCATCCATATTCTTATTCTATTTTTATAATTATATGAATTCCTCGTGTCGGACACATCCCCGACACGACTTCGACTCCACCGGTGTCATGTAGGACACAAACCCAGCCCATGTTGGACACTCCGACATAATACAAACCCTAGCCCTAATCCTAACCCTAGCCCTAATCCTAACCCTCACCGGATTCTGCCATCTCGACCCCGCCATTACAACAGCCCCCGGCTCCTGCCACCCGGCCAGACCACACCATCGTGCCCTTCCTGGCCAGCGACCCCCGGCCATCCACATCATACAAAAACCCACAAAACCACAAACAACCACCGCGGCCGACCCGACCAAGCCTAGCCTCTTCCCCCGCTCACCACCCGTGATCCCGACATAGTCTTCCACCACCCGCCATCACCACAACCAGCCTACCGCCACCACGGCCATCTCCGGTGGCCACCATCGGCAAACCCTACCATTTTTCTACCACCAACAAAATAAAAGAAGAAATCCTAACCTGAACTCCGGCGTCCCAGGCCACCTGTCCTCGGCCACCCAAACCCCCAGTCTCCTAACACCACCACAGAACCCTCTAATGGCACCTTTCCAGACCGACTATGGCAACCACGCCACCGTCGAACACCATCGTCGTGACTCTGGCGTCCCCGCCACCACAGCTTCCAAGAAATTCATCGACCAAAACCTACAGCCAAAAAAAGATAAAGTAGAAACCACCATCGCCATCGCCGTACTTACCTTCTGCTCGCCGGCCACCCGCACCGGCCGGATCCGCCTTTCGCGTCGCTGTGAGATCCCCGAGCGGCCGCCTCCCTCGATCGGCATCCGCTCGCAGTCTTCGCAGCCGTCGCCACAGCCACCAATCGCCTGGCCGCCTACCGAGAACCCTCGCGTCTGTCGTGCCAGCGCGAGCATCGCCGCCAGAGCCGCCCCAATCCTCCGCCATGGCCAAGTCCTCTCTCGCGCCCGATCCCCACTTCTCCTCCAGTGCACATCTGCGCCTCCCCTTTTCTCTCTTGTTTTTTTAAGTTAACTGAAATAATTTATGTATTATTATTTATATTATTATTGATTATTATTACTATTTTTGTTAATATTACAAACATTAGTTATTTTTCCACTTTTATTATATTTATTATTACACAAGAACCTTTATGTAATATTTTTCCAAAACCATATTTGTAACTACAAGTATTGGACTTTGAACATCATTAAGGCTCGTATGATATATTAACATTATTTATATATATAAGATTTATAAATTATTTTTTTATTTTCCAAATATTTATCTAAAAATATATTTTACTAATAAGTTGCTTTCGAGTTATAAAATAATTACTAGTAATTTTCAAGTATGTATTTGCATATCATATTTTCGGGTTAAAATATATATAGTTTTAAGTATCATAAGTATTTTCTAAAATAGTATATGTATTATTATTATTCCTCAAATTCCTTAGGTTATAAATCCTTGTCCATGACTAAATTTTCTTTCATCCTATTCCCTCCGAATTTTGTACTACCTTATGTCCACCCCACAAGTTTGACCCTTCTGGACCCACTGGAACTGTTCATGGCACCATCAGAGGTCACCTTGTGTAGTTATTACCCGAATTCGCAGTTTGTGCCACATTCATCATTGTAGCACACCAGACGTACTACCAGGCAAGACACCTTGCCATTTACTGTTTATTTATTTTAGCTCATATTTTATGCATTATTCATTATTTTCTTTATACAAAATAAACTGTGATACATGACATAACCTGTTAGAACTTAATGTTCATTTATATTTCCTGCTATGTATTATTTTTCTTATACAATAAACCTAGATTTAAGGGACCACCTTGTGTGTTGCATTCATTGGCCTTGACACTTATACCACGAAGTTGTGTGTCGTATGTAGAACACGGACATGCGTGACTGGCTGGCCACCGGTGCGTATAAGCTGTATAATAGGAATAACTGCTAATAGAGGTTGCATGCTTAGTTTGACTTAGCGGTTATAGA
Organism: Iris pallida; assembly: GCA_029216955.1. Classification (NCBI taxonomy): domain Eukaryota; kingdom Viridiplantae; phylum Streptophyta; class Magnoliopsida; order Asparagales; family Iridaceae; genus Iris; species Iris pallida. The sequence goes on from JANAVB010019997.1 coordinate 4,837,822, forward strand.
GGTTTACTGTTGTGGATACAACATAGTAGGCATTGGGCGGGGAGGACAATTCCTTAGCGTATGGGCTTCGATGCACTTTCCCTTATGACCCGGAAGCTCCGTTGGAGATACGGGGTTGATGACCGATGATTACTGACGGCCACTGATGTTCCGTGAAACGTTATGCTCTTACTGATGGGGCCTCTGGTGCCCCAAGGAGGAACTATGTCGATCCTATTTAGCCATGGCCCATGTGTAGGAAGGATTGTTCTTAACAATATTTCACTTAGAACGGTTAGGCTACCTTATCCGTTAGGTATGAGTACTTTTGGTTTGAGTACTTGTATCTGACCGTAGCTTGGAACAATAACTTGTTGCGGATTAGTTTGTCACATCTTGTCCTTGTTTTGGTTGTAGGTGTGGCTTACTACTCCGATGAGAAGGTATTGAACCTTGTTAGGGTTCGAACACCATATTGGATTCATGGCATGGAAAGATACGTCACCGTGATTTAGTTTACCATCTCCTGTCCTTGTTTGGTTGGGAAGATGATACGCTAGTTCAATAGGTGTGTATTGGACCATGTTATAATTCAATTGACTTATTTATTTGAGCAATATTTATTCAGTTATTATGGCATAATATTATGTGTCTTGTTACGTCCCTTTGAGGACCTGGTTATCTCTCCACGTGTGTGCTCTTGTCTTTCGTAGGTGTTCTAGCTCTAGCCGTGATTATCGCTATTTCTTCAAGGATGATTGCACTTGGATCGTCTTCGCTTCGCTCACCAAAATTATTTATTTTCTCATGTATTTTCCTTTACTTGTTACTGTGAATTTGTCTCCGCCCAATATATTGTATCAAGACAATTCATTATCATTATATATCTTTTATTCTTAGATTTTGCGGATAAGATTAGTTAGTTGTGGTTTACTGCATTTTACAGCTTATGTATCTATACGAAGCCTATGTACTTCGTATGAATATAGCTGGTATGTCTACGTTCCTAGTCCTACATATTTCGGGACTGGGCATTACAGCCATGCTCGGCCGCATAAGACTCATGTGGCTTAGGTCGCAGTCTCCCTTAATCCGCATGTAGCTTGGGGACTTTTGAGCCGTATAGATTCTATATTTTAGGCCACATAAAGCTCCTGCGGCTCACATTGCGGTCACCCTTGGCCGCATGAAGCACATAGATTAAGCCGCATAAGGTTCATGCGGCTCGGGTCGCAGTCCTTCTGGCCGTATGACCATGTCCAGGCACGTGGACCCTGTGTCACGTCTTATCTTCTTCTGTTTTGTCAAAGTGTCAGAGCTATCAGTTTTGTCAGTTTTGATAGATTTTGTCAGCTTTATCAGAAGGGCTGATCAGCTTGGCCGCATAAGTCACTCTTCCTTCTACGGCTCAAAATCAGCTTTTATTATAAACGATCCGAGATAGTGAAGATGGGCCGTAGGGGGCATGTCGAGTCTGTCATGCGGCTCTTCTTTATGCGGACCAATTTGGCCCAAAGTACTTATGCGGTCAGTTTTGATCCGTATGAACCCCTTATTTTCTATGCTTCTACAGAGGAGGTCTCAAACTTCTGCTCAATCTACTTCGATACTCATGTCAGAACAAATTGGAATAGAGCACCAAAAAATGATGAAGGTGAGGTCGATGCACAGAATCGTAGAATCCGCACTATCTTCAATGTTGGTGGCAAGCCTACAAGTGCTTCTAAGTTGAGGTTGTTGGAGGACGATGAGTTTGAAGCCGCTCGTCGGTATATCTGCCTAAATAGTGGTATAGAGGAGATGGAAGATATAGAGAAGTAAGCGATATAATTTTGTTACATACTCCAATTTTTTGATATACTTGTAAAAATTTCTCTATCTTTTCTCGTTATTATCATAGTATTTTTAGAGCTGAGATAAAAATGGAGAGACCTAGCATTGATGATGATGATCTTGCTAGAGAGGTTGACAGAAAATTTTCGTCATGGTTCCATAACTATGTAAGGATTAAAATCATTTAACCATTCTAAATTCAATTAACCAACGAAAGAGGTTTGTCCTAATGATGTTATAATATGTGATGTTTTAGGTTTTTCGTCCTTGCACATAATTGATCGACGAAAGACATTGAGCACTAGCTATCGGACCAATCAAGAGGGCGAAATGTTAGGATGGATATACCATCAATGGCTTCAAATTTAGAACCACTGATAATCCTATCAATCACTCATTTGTCGATGACAAGGCTAATTACACAAAGAATTCTGGAGTTTGTGTAAAGCGGTTCAGTCTACGATGCCGATCCAAAATTTAACTTTTACGGTATTCTAAGTGATATTGTACAGCTAGATTACTCTTTTGATACTAAAATTGTGTGGATTAAATATGATTGGTTCTACACAACACCCAAGCAAATATGGAGAATTGACAAACAGTTTGTATTTATTGATATAAAATACGAAAAAAGATATGTAGGTTTTGAACCATTTGTGTTGGCTAGTCAAACGATCCAAGTGTACTACATGAGTTATCCTAGTCGACGACACACTACTCATGATTGGTGGGCTGTATGCAATACTAAAGCAAGAAATACATATAATATTAGAGATCAAGCATACCAGGAGGATGAGCTAGTCATGCCTCAACCAACATATATGAGTTTAACCAGCGTTGACGATATGGAGGTTGACATTACTATAGGTGATGATATAGTTAACGAAGAGCTTGACATAGAGGACTTACCTCATGTATAGGACGAGTCTAAAATGGACGTATCGGATGAGGAGAAAGAATTTGAATATAAAGGTGAAAGTAGAAGTGATAATGAAAATAAAGAAGATGAAGAAGATTCGAATTATGAAGAAGATTAGTACGTATTACCTAATTGTGAGTATCATCACACCATTTTTTATTTCTATCAGATTAGCATTGATTATTTGTATCAACACATCTTTTTTTTAATTTCTATTAGATTTGTATTGATTATTTGTATCATCACACCATTTTTTATCTCTTTCAGATTTGCATATGGCGGGTCGAGGCTGTACACGACGTCGAGGATCTTCATCCCACCCTCCTTCTCCTTCTAGTACTCCAACTGCAGAGCGCAGAGGAGTTAGCGAGGATGATTTGGTTGGTGAGGAGGACGGCTTATCTCCGTCGTTCACTCGTTCATCGGTCGGCGGAGCCAGCCCTGATATTTCTTCAGCATCTACTCCTACCGGTACTGGTGCCCCGTCTTCTACGTCGGAGACTACACCTGTCGCTCCTAATGGGGTGAACCTATATCCTGGCCTTTTGGTAGACTGTGGAGTGTACATGTGTCGACTAAGATTTGCAGATCCTCCTACTCTACCAGAGCGGCCAACCAACATCACTCTTCTAGAGCTGTGGGCCGATGGAGCGACGTAAGTATATAATTATTATTATACACATTTATTCATACTTTATTTGTTTTCTAATGGTACATTGTTTTGTTAATTCTAGGTTCTTTCCGCTCCAGGCTGGTAAAGGTTTAGGCGACTTAATGCGTCGTTAGTTCTATGATACCTATCTAAACTTTGGGGACATCCCACTTGATAGACGATTCATTTGGTTTGAGATGCTTGGGGTATGCCTAAATAATATTGTCTTTGTTTAAACATTTCTTAGATATTTGCTCATTTATTTTTATTTGTTCTTATTTGCAGAAGTTGTATTGGTGGCCAGCGCACAGAGATCAGGCGATCCGGAAGTGCTACAAGTCCGTCGCCAGCAAGAGGTTGAGGGATATGGTCAACGACCAGAAGGTGTTGGCTTCGCTAAATAGTGCTCTTTGCAAGGAGTTATTGAAGGAGGAATTCTGGGAGGCGATGAAGAAGAAAATGGATACTCCGGCCTATAAGGCCAAGTGTGAGAAGGCAAAGGTTGCTCGTGCTAAGGGTGGTCACCACACGGGTGGATCCATCCCAATTTTAGAGCATTATCAACGGCTGGTGAGCATTCTTATTTGTTATTTCTTTAATTGTTTAAATTTAATGTTTAGTTATAAATTGATGTTTAATTGTTACAGTACGAGGAGATCGCTAGGGCAGGCAGAGACCCGAACATCATCGACTTTCCTAAAGTTTTTGAGCGTACCCATAAGCGAAAGAAGGATGGAAAGCTCGTAGATGATTCGACGACCAAAGCCTATGTAAGTTTTTCGAGTCCAATATATAATTACATTTCTTCTTTGTCTTTACGTACTTAACTATATTTTTGTTCGAACTCTAATATGAATATTAACTCTAAATCATAACCCTAAGTAGCATTATAAATCAAAGAAAAATTTAGGAGACGTATGAGAACCTAACCATAACAATACTTAATGGTAACAATAATATGAATATTAACTCTAAATCTATTCACCTATATAAATATAGGAGACAAATAAGACTTTAGAGAGTCGAGTCTGTTTGCCATTGATTGTAAAAGTGCAGAACAATTTTATAGGAGGACTGAACTTAGACTCACAATACAAACTCGCTCGTACAAAGAAAGCCTAGGAATGAAAACCTAGGTACATCAATCTAAGTACGATTGTTTATTTTTGATTCTTGGGGGTAACGGTAGAGGCTCGGGAAAGCGACGGCAGCTCTGACTTACTCCTTGGACGATCGGACGTAGCCTTGGCTCTGATGAAGAAATGCTCTCGGAATGTGTGGGGAGACTCTTTTGTTCGTGCCTTTTTCTCTCTGTGTGTCCAGCCGGGGGTCTCTCTCTCTTTTTTTGCAAGGGAATGGCACCTTGCTATTTATAGGAGTGGGGTGTGATTATTAGGGTTTACAATGATTGCCCCTTTGAAAAGTCGGCGGTTTGGGGATTAATTATCATTTTTCTTGATCCTGTCTTGTTGGTAATTAATTTGGGCCGTTGATCTTGTTTGCAACAAATATGGGCAGTTAATGTTGATTACGCCAAATCCATATGGGCAATTAATATTGATTGCCACGAATCTTCATAATTTATTATGACAAGCTCGGATCTCCTGCCACGTATTCAAACTGCTTGATTGCAATAAATTTGATTTCACTACAAAAAAAGTTGGCTTTTGGGACAACACTTTTAAGAACTCTAGTTTTAAACGTCCTAAAAATTATTATTTGGGACTGCTATATTTTTTTGTAACAAAAAACGAATTTATTGGTGACAGATTGAAAAATGGATCTCTTATTTGGGACTATTAATAATTTTCGTTCCAAATAAATTTTGAGACCGTCTCAAATAATCTCAGCGGGTATGCATATGTTTGAAGTTTGACTTATTATGTCATACTTTAATCTTTATCTTCTACTTGAATCATTAAAGCCAAAAATTTCTAGTATACCTCACTACACCAAAATGGCTAATTAGGAACACTAGGGGCTTATTTGGAAAATGGATTTGGATTTTGGATTTGGATTTGGAAATCCAAAATTCAAATACAAATCCAAATCATGGTTTCAAAATCCAAGTCCAAATCCAACTCCAACCAAAAATAGGATTTGGATTTATGATTAATAACTAAATTATAGTCATGATCAATAATTAAGCTATTAATTAATTATAGTTATTATTAATTATAAAATTAGTAATTAACGATTAATAATTAATAATTAATAATTAGTTATTATTAATTATAAAATTAATAATTAACAATTAGTTAATTTTTAAATAAATAACGATTAATAAATAATGATTAAAAATTATAATTAACGATTAATAATTAATAATTAACGATTAATAATTTTTAATTAATGATTAATAATTAATGATTAGTAATTATAAAATTAATAATTAACGATTAGTTAATTTTTAAATAAATAACGATTAATAATTAACGATTAATAATTAATAATTAATAATTATAAATTATAATTAATTTTTAAATAAATAACGATTATTATAATTATAAATTTAATAATTAATGATTAAGAATTAATAATTAATGATTAGTTAATTTTTAAATAAATATTAGTTATTTTTTAATTAACTATAAATTAAATATTTTAAAAATAATAATTATAAATTAATATAATGATGATTAGTAAATTATTAATTAAATTATCATAAAATATGATTCTAGTCGTGATTAAAATATTATTAACTAATATTATAATAAAATAGTTATTAACAAATTATTAATTAATATTATAATAATACTAATAGATTATTAATTATGATCATAATTGGATATTAATTAATAAATTATTAATTAAGATTATGGTTATGATTAATAAAATTATTATAATTGTGATTAATAAAGTAATAAATTATTAATTAGGATTATTATAAATTATTAAATAATAAAATTATTAATTAGGATTATTAATTAGGATTATTATAAATTACTAAAACATGTCGTGATAACGAGATATTTATCGTCATTTTTGACACTTTTTAAAAATGTCTTAGATATAAATTCAACGATACTATTGAAATATCATATAATATAAAATAGTAAAGACGATATTTTTATAGTGTCATGGCAAAAATTATTTTCCCCCCAATTTTTTTTATTTTGGCGCCCAGCACCTCTCATCCCGGTTAAAAGTGTTTTTTCCCTTCCTCCTTTACTACTCACACACAAAGACTCTTTTCCCTTTCTCTCTCTCTCTCTTTTTCCTCTTCTTAAAGACGATTATTGGAAACATCGAACGCGATCAACTCAGGCAGCGGCGCCGGAAAATTCGGTAGCTCTTCGTCGAACTCATTTGTTGGCCAGCCTGTCCTTCAAAAGCCTCGTCGTGCCGGCCAACGACTCGGTACCAGGGTGGGAACCTGTTCGTAGAAAGTTTTGGTTGTATCATAAATTGTTTATACTCTTGTCATGGTAAAACCCTAACAAAAATAAGAGATTGATTTGAATTTCTATATTGTTAGTTATCATCCCTATTAGCTTTTCAGAAGACAAATTCTTGCTAGTTTTTTGCACAGCAAAACTAATGAGCTCAGTGTGGACGAATTCTTACTATTGATTTCTTGTAAGTTCTTGCAGGTTTGGTTGTATCATAAATAGCAGATGATTTGGATTAAAAAGTAGGATTTTGGGGTGTTTCGATTCAGAAATTGGGTGATTTTTTAGGATTTTGTTTAATTTTGCGGCTTGATCCATTCGGGAAATTTGATCGTTGGCACTTGCGCATTCAATTTTGGGATGTGCTGATGGATTTGTTCTTTTTCGGAATATTTTTGGAGAGGAGCCCAGACACTGAAGGAGAATTTGGTTCAGCAAGTTCTTCCTCCATGTCTTGCTCTTTCTCCCAATTTAACCCTAGAAAACTCTGCTACGGTTCATGAATCGAGCGGGCTTCAACTGAGTTTGCGCCCAATTTGGACAGCGAGTCCTTCGGAAACTTCGTTTTCGATCATCAAGTTAACGGGGTGAGTCCAGCCCTTGACTGCGATCCTAGAGCCATGCTCACCAACCTCTCGTTCCTGGAGCAAAAGATCCACCAGGTTCAGGAGATCGTCTAGTCGATTGTTGCACGCGAGGGTCAGCTCTCGGCCCGCCCCAACGAGCTGGCTGCCCAGCAGCAGCTCGTGACGGCCGACCTGACGTGCATCATAATTTAGTTGATCTCGACTACTGGCAGGCTCCTCCCGTCTGTCAAGGAGACGCTCGTGTCGGCCAATCCATCTGTCGGGCTACAGTTGGGAAGCGTCATCAGTTTTGCTGTTAGTTTGGGCTTGGACACTACTGTATGTGCTCAAGGTATCAATATGGTTCTCTGATTGTTTTCGTTGCATATATATTTTATCAGGGGTTATGACAACTCTTCTATGTTCTGTCTATTTTCATGTATGCCTATTGTCTGTTAGTGCCAAATAAATGTGTTCATCATGTTACTATATCTAGAATTTTTTGTTCATTTACAAACCATAAATCTTCATTTCCTTTTCCATTAAGTGATGAACTTTTGACTCTGATTGCCTTCATTATATGTTACATCAGTTTAGATAATTGGTATGCTAATGAATGAAATCTATTATGAGATGTCCATGTATCTTGGGAAGTTCATGTGCTTCATTGCTTTGTAAGAGTTGACTGAATAGCTGGAATGAGTTAGAAGAGTGTGCACCTTGACTTTTTTAAGTAGAAAAATCATATGCTTGCATTGATGGATACATAAATGTTGGTATATATTGGAATTTGCATTTTTTCCAATTGTCCCCATCTTTGTTTACAGACATTTGTTCAAATGTAAGCTCTAATATTATAACACTGCAATATGTTACAGTTTAAATTATTCTTTTTGATTTTTTTTGCCAATTCATGTAGAAATGAAGCCGCATGTATATATGATCATGATTCATTTTCTTTTCCTTTCCTCATTTTCTTAGCTTCTTTCTCTCTTAGATGCTCTATCTTAAAAATTTTATCGATTGTCTAAATTTTTTTTATTATAGAACTGCACATGATATATTTTATTAAGCTCTTCTATAATCATAAACTGAATTTCATGATGTAATCTACACATCACCAGCATAGAAATTATTTAAATATTTATTTGATTAACTCAATACAACTTGTGTCCATCATGTCCTTATTGTGATTTAGTGACTGGGCCACGTTCAAGGACTTCTAATGTTTACTTTGGTTTGTAGGGTCTTATCATAAAAGAAAGAATATTGATCCAATAGCTGCTCCTTATGCTAGAGCTCAAGGAGAGGTTGAAGGACTTGGTGAGGGTGCAACTCCTTGATATGGTAAGTCGTTCATGAACGCTGTGACTTTTCAGCTGTGATTTTTCATTATGTAGTTAAGTTTTAATTAGTTTTGGTGTAAAGTATCTTAACTTTTACAGCTATGATTTTTCAACTTGATATCTACATTTTCTAAATTTCTTACTAGAGAACTCAAAGAGTCTAATGGTCAAATATATGCATCAGGTTAAAAAAATGAAGCCTCGTGTGCTTTTAGGATTGTCTGGAGTTGGCGATGTCTTCAATGAGCAGGTAAGCTGACTCTGTGGTTTGAGCTTAAGCTATTGTACATTCTAAAAAGTTTATTTATATTGTACAACACCAGGGCTTCTTAATATTCTAAAAAGTTTCTTAATATTGACGATTGACTCTCTGGTTTGAGCTTCCGTTATTTTTGTTACATTCTGCAGGTATACAATAATACCAACTTCTCTGTATCTTGACTATAGGTTTACTCATGTTTTGACTCTTTTGAGTATCAAAGTACATATAAATCCAAGAAACTACTTAGTGATCCAAGTATGAGAGGAAATTTGATTAAACAAATATAATAACATCCAATTACAAGGTAATGACATTTTTATTATATTAGGATGAATCATACTACTTCAACTTCATAAGGTGCAATATATCACAGGAAAGCTCTTACCCATAACCTAGCAGTGTTGCTATGTTTATGCTAAATGGATATTATCATAAATTTAGTATATAACTCATATTTACATCCATTCATGATCTATTTTAACTATGAAATTAGCTTATGATTGATGTTACCACTCAATGGGGCTTATGAGGTTGTGCCAAATTTCTCCACAAGACTTGACAAAAAGATTTACTTGCAAATATTTGACATGTGACCTTCTTCAAGTCAGAATGCCCTAAAATGCTCTCCATTACTTTTTCTTGATGTAATGTGTCGGCAGCACCTGCAATTTAAGAGGGAATGATAAGGAGTTCACTTGAAATAGTTTGCGTGTTCATGTTTGATACAAATAACTTCTAAATGCAAAGAGTCAAACTAGTTCAACTCCAAGAATTACATATAGAGCAGAGGACATAAAGACTTAGCACAATATTAATGGTTGTATGATAGATATATATTTATCCTCATTTAGCTCTTCTAAAACATTTGTGATCATATTCATTTTCCAACTAGTTTATTTGTGATATTGGCTTATGGTTGACATGTCCAATTCCAGTGGCTTGAGAGCTTGAATTAATTTCAATATGGACCTAAACTGCCCCCAAATTTTAGAAGGACTTGTTCAGTAGGAGGCAAATAAATAATTTGCAGCTCTATCTACTGAATTTATAATAATTTCATGAAATTAGTAAAAGAAAAAATGAAGGCATAAATAAACAACTATACACAATAATGATGATCAATAGGGTAAAGTTTCTTAAAATTGACCGGTTGACTCACTGGTTTGAGCTTCAGCTATTTTTGTTGCATTCTGCAGGTATATAATGATACCAGCTTCTCTGTATCTTGGCCACAGTTTTTCTCATGTTTTGATTATCAAAGTTTATGGAAATCCAAGAAACTACATGGTGATAAATGTGAGAAAATTTGATCAAACAAATAATGTTGTCCTACATGAAGACCGGCAAAACTTGCTTGCTTTCCATGCTTAGCTGTTGTCATACTAACTAGCAGGTCACTACATCCTTTAACATTAATTTTTTTTATTATTAAATTGAAAGTAATTTTGTCTTCTTTTTTCTCTCTATTTCTGTGTTGACAGAATGGATGGAATTTGGTCTTGCACGTCTATATGGGCCACATTTGATTAACTCCAACAAAAGGGGACTAATTCTTGAGGTTCATTTCTTGTGGTATTCTTTTATTTTCTTTCCTTTTGTGAGTCTTATAAGTTTATACAAAGGGATAATGCCTAAAAAAGGGCCATGCCATGGAAGTGTAATTATTAATGAATACAAAGATCGCTAATTTAGTTAGACACGAATATGTTATGGTACGAGCACTGTTGGTGGTATCAATGATGGAACTATTACAATTATTCTTCCTTCTAAGTATGGGAAAATGCAATTCCATTTTTTTTCTTTGAATTCCATCATTCCATGAGTTGACCATAATTTATGAGACTCCAATTAGTAACAACCAAAGTAAATAAGAATATAGTCTATATGCACAAAGGAAATGAAAATTCGATCCACAAAGCACACTACAAATGTAAACGGCTCAGGATACAGTTACATGAATGATAAGGATACGGGATATGAACATTTTGAAATAGGTACAAAGTTAGTTTTACATATGTTTCAGGAATATGGATACATACATGGGTACAAACACGATACGAATACAAACACCATTTTATGGTCTCCGGGCAACATAGATGATAATATTGCGTATATACTTCATCTCCTGGCTAGGTTGATATCAATCAAATGGCTATATTAACATGCATCTTTATTATCATCATCAACATAGATGAAAACATTGCGTATATACCTTATATTTCATTATTTTTCACTCTTTCATATTATATGTTGAAAAGGTCAATATTCGGATACGTTTCAGTCTTTTCATATTCGTACTCATTGTAATTTTTTGCTTGTAATGCACATGCTTAATTATCTAAGATGATTCCATGTTTAAACTCACACATATTCCAATAATATGCATAACTAAGTAATTCAGATCATTTTTATGTTGTTGCTCCTTCCAATCTATTTTCTCCATATTATTAGTCTGGAAGTACATCCAATCGAGTTGTCATGTTAATTCATGGTTTTCCATCACAAATGAGGATCTTTTTACATTTAGATAAGTTTTATACTTTCTTAATATCTGACATGTTTATATAGTGTTAGAAAAACGTTATGATAATGTAGTAGAGAAAATGTAAAGAGAACTTCAAAAAGACAAACACATATATTATGTAGGCAAGTTGCGTTCAAAGCTTTGTAAGTTGCGACAACTCTTTTCTTAAGTTACTATTTTTTTTTTGAATTTGGTATGCCAGATAATATACCATTTTATAAGTGTCTCTGTTAATGTATGCTCACTGCCAATTATCTGCCTATAATCCACCAACATCATGATGTTCTCTACTTGAAATCTTTGCTGATGCCTGAATAAGATGATTTGTTAACTGGACTTGGGTTTGAGCTCTATTTCCATTTTTCCATTGTAGTAGATAGGTATTTCTTTAAGTTTATATTCATTGAATGTTCGATCTGATATTGCACAAGCATAGCTTATGCAACAAATTTTTTCCTGACATATTGGGAGGTTCGTGTTTTGAACCCTATGCTTCATTCCAAAAACATGGTAACCATGCATAGTATTTCTTCACTCTTCGTTGACAACATAATCCCATAATGGTCGAGATATTTCTCACGGTTTGGATGCGCGGCGAGATAAGAGGTGATGTGAAGAACATGAAGGTTTCTTGTGTAGGCCGGAAATTGATGGGTTATATAGGGAAAAAGGTATTTTACTTCAATACATATTATAATTTATACTTTACATTCCTATTTTTTGTTAGTGGATTTAGTGTCCTTGCAAGTAATTTATGCACATATTTAATCTGTTTCTATTTTCTTATGACTTATGGTGGCTCTCATTGCAAATATTTTTACAGATTCATGAAGAGAGGATGATTCTGTGGCTCACAGGGTTCGATATCGATCAACATGTCTTTGCACCAAACAACGTTTTGCTTCATTTGTTGCCCATTTGACCTCAGGCCAAAAAGAGGGTGATGAACTAAGAAGGAATTTGGATGTCATGGAGATGCTGAAGATGAGGTTCCCTAGGGTTCATGGTATCACTGATGTTAAATCACCCTATTATGTAAACTTTTAATAGAAAATATTTAAATCATTTTGGGTTCATTGTAAGTGATGTTGTAGATGGGTTAATTTTGTATGTGATGGTGTGGATTCATGTAATATGTTTTGGATTTATTTTGTAAATGATGGTAAATGATACTTAATGATGTAAAGATTTTTAGTTTATTTTGCAATTGAACTTATATATATATATATATATATATATATATATATATATATATATATATATATATATGTGTTATGTCTTTTAATTGTATGTTTTATAGGAACATGAAAAAAAATATTCGAAATTATTTTTTCGATTTCTATTACTTTTTGGGATGGATCTATAAATGTCCTAAAAAATGAACTATATCCTTTTGTGACTCTTTTCAATCCATTTCTTAATTTTTATGACAGTTTTTATTCGTCTCAAATATTTATATTTTGGGACAGATTAATAATTCGTCATAAAAATATAATAATTCAGACTCTTTTGGGATGATTAGTTTTTCGACCCTAAAATCTAATTAGGACGGTTTTTTCCGTCCTAAAACTTTTTGCCACGCCACCCTAATGGGACCGTCCATTCCCGTCCCAAATATTTATTGGGACGATAGTTGCAGTTTTTAAGACAGTTTTTTGTTGTCCCCAAAGGTCACTTTTTTTGTAGTGAATTTCATCTGGGTAATTATAATGATTGCACTAAATCTGGTTACTGGGATTTGTTGATAAATCTTGATTGATTTGGTGCCACGTGTCCAACCATCATTCTGCTGCGAGCCGTAGGGATACGGGGGAAACTGATCTTCTGCCACTTGTCCTAACCGCGAGCCACAGGGACAGGGTGTCTTGACAGAGCTGTATGAGGGTGGCTTCTCAGGATTTGAACCGCATGAAGGTGGCAGCCGCATAGGTGTGGCTTCCGAAATCTGAGCTTCATGAGGGGAGTTTCCAACTGAACCGTATAAGGCTGGCCACGTGTCAAGGCTGTATGGGCGTGGCCTCTTAGCATTTGAGCCGCATGGAGATGGTCCCCATAATTCGAGCCGTATGAGATTAGCGGCCGCATGGGGGTAGCTTCTCAGGATTTGAGTCGCATGGAGATGCCCCCCATGATTCGAGCCGCATGAGAGTAGCGGCCGCATGGTGGTGTCTTCCACCTGAACCGCTGTGAGCACCCTGAATTTTGGGTTGATTTTTTTATTTTTATTTATTTTCTGATTGATTTTAATTTCAATAAATAATCTATTCTGTTATTTATCTTTAAGTGTACTTTCCCGTGCCATTGATATTTGGAGTGTCAGGGATGTTCAACTCTGGAAATCTTCTTCACGAGTTTTGGAGTGGACAGGATTACCTTCATGATGGTATATAGTGTCCCATCCAAACTTGTTCCCTTGTACTCTTTTTGCTTCGCTGAACTTCGGGTCGAATTAGACCATTTGATCATTAATTATTTTTCCACTCTTTTCCTTGATCATTTTTAGCACGTTACCGTGACTTTTAATTTTAGAGCGCAAGACCAGTTATTTTTCTTGAAACCAACTTCTCATGCTTGATCTACTCGAGACGCTCGTCACCCATGACCTTCGTGTCCCACTCATACACGTCATTTTGTGCTCCATTTGATTCGCACAACTTTTCCGACACATGACCCGATTTTATTTCACTCCACGGCGTCACATTCATCTTCCAACATGATTTGTGGGTCCCCTGTCTACCAAAACCTGTCAGCCCCAACTCTGGACATGGCCCACATTGAGCCTACTACCCGTCTGCCACTTCTGTCCCATTTATTGGAATCCTCATGTGCTACTTATTTGCTCATGATCATCAACGTCTATTTTTTAATTCAATTATTGCATAATGTCCAGTTTTGACCCAATCCGGCTCCACCGAGTCCAGTCCAGCTCCATGTTATTTTCCATCATGACACCCTCAACTTTCTTGTCCAAAATATCAAGTACTCATTTTACCTATTTTTCTATATTTAATAGAAATTTTCTATTGATTTTTAATTCCCATTGGAATGGCCATTTCTCTCTAATAAATTTTAGCCCTTGATTTCCCCTAACTAATCTCCTCCATTCATTTCCCAAACTTTTCCATACTTCCACAATTTTTTCCAACAGCTATGTGGCCGGCCCTAGAAAAATTTGCATGGAGAGAATCTTTTTCTCTCTCTCTCTTTACATCTATTATCATCCTCTCTCTCTCCCTTCCTTACTTTATTTCCCACACAACAAAATAAACAACAGCAGCATACTTCAACTCCCCCCCTCTATGCAAACCCGACCCTCTCCCCATCCATGGCCGGAGCTCCGACCTCCACTGGCCGAGCTCGGCCGTCGGCCGACCTCCACAATCAGCCCATCTCCTTCCTCCATTTCCTCCTCCTCCATCTCCATCTATAACACCACCACCTCCACACCATTCCGCCACCACCACCAACCGGCCGATCACCACCCTAGATCGTCGCCCCCTCACCACCGTGCTCACCCCAAGCCGTCGTCGTGGCCATCCCACCTGCGCCGCCGTGCGACAGTATACAGCAGCAGCCGCTGCACCGCAGCAGGCTCGCACGTGCGCGCGTGCGGGCCGCCCTCGTGCGCCGTCGTGCCGCCACGCGGGCCGCCCTCGTGCGCCATCGCGCCGCCGCGTGGGCCGCCGTGGCTCTGGCGACCCCTCCTTGTGGGTGTGCCCCACTCCGACGTACTGTCCCCTGACGGCCACCGTCTTCCGGGACGCGCCGTCGAGGCGATTCGTGCGTTTTGCACGACGTCCTGTCGTGACGCGCGCGAAATGAAGTTCGTTTTGGTACCCCGTCGTAGCAACTTCGCACACGTTTTCCCGGAAATCCGACCATTGGATCGGCGATTTCTTCGCTCCGTCGCAATCTCGGTATATCCACCTTCACTCATGTCAATTTTCGTCCGTTAATTTTATTGTTTGATACATCAAAACCGGCCACCAAGTTGACCGTTTAAATTGTATTAAATTTGGACAGTTTCGTGGGGCCAACTTCGTCAGCTTGTATCTCCTCCACCGCTGCTCCGTTTGGCGTACTACCAGTTCCGGTGCGAAGCTGGTATAACCCTCTTGCTACCCCTCCAGTTTCGTTTCATTGTGAGCTTGTTTGATTGGTTGAATTCGACGCCAAAATTTGGTCGTCCGAATTCGTAATTTCCAACTTGTAAAATTTTATTTTTGAACACAGGACTCCGGATTTCATTTGTGACACCACCATTAGATTCGTGGCATCGTTCTGGCATGTTTTTATATAAAATTTGTTAGATTTGGAGAACGTGGGCCCGAGCACGCATTTCGGTGCAAAGTGGGTCCCACATTCTGAGTCAACGAGACTTTTTGATGCCGGCTCATCGGAATCCAATTCTGGATATACCGTTGAGTTCGTATCGTCATTCTGGACTCGTTGACATATAATTTGCTAGGTTTTGGTGGACATTGGATCCGACACGTATTTCGGTGCAAGTCGGATACCAATATCCGGGTCAACGGGTCATTTTGAGATCGGCTCATCGGAATCCAATTCCGGAGATACCGTTGAGTTTGTATCATCATTCTGGACTCGTTGACAAGTAGTTTGCTAAGTTTCGAGAACATTGGCTCCGGCACACATTTCCGTGCAAATTGGAATTCCAAGTTCTGGTCAACAGGACCAAATTGAGATCGGGTCAACGGAATCCAATTCTGGAGATACCGTTGGGTTCGTATCGTCATTCTGGTTTCGTGGACATATAATTTGTTATATTTTATAGACTTGTTTTTGTGCACATTTTTCGGTACAAAACGGCTCCGACACGGACACCGTTTTGACCCGAAATTACCTTTTTGCCCTTGTGTCCAAATTGGACCGATGGGTAGGCTATCATAGCTAATTTGACCATTCTGGACACGTTGGCAATGTTTATATTATCGTTCGACAATGTTTGTTGATAGTTTTTCTAAGTTTAGCCTTGTTATAATTAATTAATAATTAATTCATATAATGCTCGTATTTCGGGATTAGTACAACGAAACTGAGCTCAGTCAATTCCAGTGATCTCAAATCGCTGAAATTGACAAGATGGACACGTTGAACACCATAATAAGATTATCAACCTTACCATTGATATTCTTATCTCGATTTGCGTATCGTAAGTTTCGACGTACGAATAACGAAGTACACTTTATATTTTCAATAATTAGACTAGATTTGACCAGAGTTAACCATTTGACCCAAAGTCAACTGTAAGTCAACACTTGACCTAGTTTGACTAGATTATTGACCGGAGTTGACCTAGAGTCGTTTTGACTTAGAAGAACCTAGTATAAGATAGATTGCTTGTAGAGATTTATTTATTACAACTTGAATACCTTGTAACCTGTGTTGTTTTAAATAGGACTATGTGGCTTCAGTTGGACCCTTTATACTTATCAGCTGCTCAGGTTACCAGGCGAGTACATTCACTGATAGTTTTCATTGCCTTGATATCTACTATATCCGATTCAGTCGTAATGTTTTACTTGATTCCCGACACGACGGTTCATGGACTAGTATACGTCAGATCCTGTCATGAGATGTTATTCCTGGACTTTCTTGGTATATGGGTATGTGATATTTCCGTGTTTTCTGTACTTGTATAGACATTGATTTGGAAGTGGGCTGGCCCCCTGCTCTCGAACCTTGTGTCATGACGTGCCATGTCCGGATCCGTGATACTACTCGGGGATGGGGGAATTATTAGGGGATATGTGATCAAAGCCTTCCTGTAACTATACACTGCTAGCGTCACCCTCACCTCACGTAGGGTGTTACAGACACCCCCATTACCAGTTATCCAGGTTGGACGGCATGACTCTCCGTTGAGTACACCGCGGATTGCCGGGCCAAGTGGATAACCATTTTTTGCTTCCCTAGCCGATCACATATCGCCCTAACAGCTCAAATCACTTTTTTTACATTTATTGTCATATCATGTATTTCTAGTTCACCTTTACTTACTGTACTTTCACCATGCTATGATTTATTTCTCACATGCTCTACCTGTTTCGTACTGTACCATGGTTATGGGACTAAGTTCTTTTTGAAAGAAGGGTTACAACCCCGGTCCTTGTTTGGTTTAAGGGTTGTAACTCGGCTTTCAAATGGTTCCCAAGTCGCCGATATCTTTGTCTTGTATTTCATTATTACTGTCTCTTATAGTATTTCTCAATTCATATGGAACTGCTGTCGGTGTTTGTACTTGCTCATTTTCCTGACAGGATACGTTGACAAATTTTACAGATAGCTTGGAGATTTCCTGCTAGTCTAGAGGAGCCACATTAGAGGTTGTTTAGTTAGCTATTTTCAGTTATCTGGGGTTGTATTTATTTTATGGATTACTGTATCTGAGTTTTGAGATGTATTTCTGGGTTATGTATCTTAGACACTTAGACTTCTATCTCCTGTATCTCTTTTGGATTTCATGTTTTATCTATCTTCATTATCATGCTCTACCTTAGATGTGATTGAGACTGTATCTGCTATGTCACCCCGATTCGGGGAGTATAAACTGTTTAGTCTTATACTGTTAGATGCATTGAGACCTAGGACAGCGTTCTACCACCGACACTGCGGCGTAGGATGGGCGTTGTTACGTTCTCGTGCCCTGACCCTAGGGTGCGGGTCGTGACACGTTTTTAGTGGTAGCCCATGCAGGTCGAGACTAAAAGTGTAGTGGTATTCGAACTAGAGTCCCATTACAGCCTGCAGTAGGATTAGGATATATTTTGAAGGTATTCAATCACAGTTAGGACCCTTGAGAGATTCCCGGGACGACCCTTGAGAATATATTTTGGAGCGCAAGACCAGTTATTTTTGTTGAAACCAACTTCTCATGTTTGATCTACTCGAGACGCTCGTTACCCATGACCTTCGTGTCCCACTCAGACACGTCATTTTGTGCTCCATTTGATTCGCACAACTTTCCCGACACGTGACCCAATTTTATTTCACTCCACGGCGTCACATTCATCTTCCAACTTAATTTGTGGGTCCCCTGTTGACCAAAATCTGTCAGCCCCAACTCTGGACAATGCCCACATTGAGCCTACTACCCGTCCGCCACTTCTGTCCCATTTATTGGAATCCTCATGTGCTACTTATTTGCTCATGATCATCAACGTCTATTTTTTAATTCAATTATTGCATAATGTCCAGTTTTGACCCAATCCGGCTCCACCGAGTCCAGCCCAGCTCCATGTTATTTTCCATCATGACACCCTCAACTTTCTTGTCCAAAATATCAAGTACTCATTTTGCCGATTTTTCTATATTTAATAGAAATTTTCTATTAATTTTTAATTCCCATTGGAATGGCCATTTCTCTCTAATAAATTTTAGCCCTTGATTTCCCCTAACTAATCTCCTCCATTCATTTCCCAAACTTTTCCACACTCCCACAATTTTTTCCAACAGCCATCTGGCCGGCCCTAAAAAAATTTGCATGGAGAAAATCTTTTTCTCTCTCTCTTTACATCTATTATCATCCTCTCTCTCTCTCTCTCTCTCTCCCTTCCTTACTTTATTTTCCACACAA
This sequence comes from Iris pallida, assembly GCA_029216955.1. Lineage (NCBI taxonomy): Eukaryota > Viridiplantae > Streptophyta > Magnoliopsida > Asparagales > Iridaceae > Iris > Iris pallida. The sequence goes on from JANAVB010019997.1 coordinate 4,856,892, forward strand.
TAAAATAAACAACAGCAGCATACTTCAACTCCCCCCTCCATGCAAACCCGACCCTCTCCCTATCCATGGTTGGAGCTCCGACCTCCACTGGCCGAGCTCGGCCGTCGGCCGACCTCCACAATCAGCCCATCTCCTCCCTCCATTTTCTCCTCCTCCATCTCCATCTATAACACCACCACCTCCACACCATTCCGCCACCACCACCAACCGGCCGATCACCACCCTAGATCGCCGCCCCCTCACCGTCGTGATCACCCCACGCCATCGCCGTGGCCATCCCAGCTGCGCCGTCGCGTGACAGTATACAGCAGCAGCCGCTGCACCGCAGCAGGCGCGCACGCGCGCGCGCGTGCCGCCCTCGTGCGCCGCCGTGCCGCCGCGTGGGCCGCCGTGGCTCCGGCGACCTCTCCCCGTGGGTGCGCCCCACTCCGACGTACTGTCCCCTGACAGCCACCGTCCTCCGGGATGCGCCATCGAGGCGATTCGTACGTTTTGCACGACGTCCCGTCGTTACGCGCGCGAAATGAAGTTCGTTTTGGTGCCCCGTCGCAGCAACTTCGCGCACATTTTCCCGAAAATCCGACCGTTGGATCGGCGATTTCTTCGCTCCGTCGCAATCTCAGTGTATGCACCTTCACTCGTTTTAATTTTTGTCCGTTAATTTTATCGTTTGATACATCAAAACCGGCCACCAAGTTGACCGTTTAAATTGTATTAAATTTGGACAGTTTCGCGGGGCCAACTTCGTCAGCTTGTATCTCCTCCACCGCTGCTTCCGTTTGGCATGCTACCAGTTCCGGTGCGAAGCTGGTATAACCCTCTTGCTACCCCTCCAGTTTCGTTTCATTGTGAGCTTGTTTGATTGGTTCAATTCGACGCCAAAGTTGGCCGTCCGAATTCGTAATTTCCAACTTGTAAAATTCTATTTTTGAACACGGGACTCCGAATTTATTTTTGACACCACCATTAGATTCGTGGTGTCGTTCTGGCATGTTTTCACATAAAATTTGTTAGATTTGGAGAACGTGGGCCCGGGCACGCATTTCGGTGCAAAGCGGGTCCCATATTCTGAGTCAACGGGACTTTTTGACGCCGGCTCATCGAAATCTAATTCCGGATATACCGTTGAGTTCGTATCGTCATTCTGGACTCGTTGACACATAATTTGCTAGGTTTTGGTGGCCATTGGATCTGGCACGCATTTCGGTGCAAGTCGGATACCAATATCCGGGTCAACGGGTCATTTTGAGATCGGCTCGTCGGAATCCAATTTCGGAGACACCGTTGAGATCGTATCATCATTCTGGACTCGTTGACAGGTAGTTTGCTAAGTTTTGAGAACATTGGCTCCGGCACGTATTTCCGTGCAAACCAAAATTCCAAGTTCTAGTTAACGGACCAAATTGAGATCGGGTCAACGGAATCCAATTCTGGAGATACCGTTGGGTTCGTATCGTCATTCTGGTTTCGTGGACATATAATTTGTTATATTTTATAGACTTATTTTCTTGCACGTTTTTCGGTGCAAAACGGCTCCGACACGGATACCGTTTTTGACCCGAAATTACCTTTTTGCCCTTGTGTCTAAATTGGACCGATGGGTAGGCTATCCTAGCTAATTTGACCATTCTGGACACGTTGGCGATGTTTATTTCATCATCCAACAATATTTGTTGATAGTTTCTCTAAGTTTAGCCTTGTTATAATTAATTAATAATTAATTCATATAATGCTCGTATTTCGGGATTAGTACAACAAAACTGAGCTCAGTCAATTCCAGTAATCTCACATCGCTGAAATTGACAAGATGGACACGTTGAACACCATAATAAGATTATCAACCTTACCATTGATATTCTTATCTCGATTTGCGTGTCGTAAGTTTCGACGTACGAATAACGAAGTACACTTTATATTTTCAATAATTAGACTAGATTTGACCCTGTTTGACCAGAGTTGACCAGTTGACCCAAAGTCAACTGTAAGTCAATACTTGACCTAGTTTGACTAGATTATTGACCGGAGTTGACCTAGAGTCGTTTTGACTTAGAAGAACCTAGTATAAGATAGATTGCTTGTAGAGATTTATTTATTACAACTTGAATACCTTGTAACCTGTGTTGCTTTAAATAGGACTCTGTGGCTTCAGTTGGACCCTCTATACTTATCAGCTGCTCAGGTTACCAGGCGAGTACATTCACTGATAGTTTTCATTGTCTTGATATCTACTATATCCGATTCAGTCGTAATGTTTTACTTGATTCCCGACACGACGGTTCACGGACTAGTATACGTCAGATCCTGTCATGAGATGTAATTCCTGGACTTTCTTGGTATATGGGTATGTGATATTTCTGTGTTTTCTGTACTTGTATAGACATTGATTTGGAAGTGGGCTGGCCCCCTACTCTCGAACCTTGTGTCATGACGTGCCATGTCCGGATCCGTGATACTACTCGGGGATGGGGGAATTATTAGGGGATATGTGATCAAAGCCTTCCTGTAACTATACACTGCTAGCGTCACCCTCACCTCACGTAGGGTGTTACAGACACCCCCATTACCAGTTATCCAGGTTGGACGGCATAACTCTCCGTTGAGTACACCGCGGATTGCCGGGCCAAGTGGATAACCATTTTTTGCTTTCCTAGCCGATCACATATCGCCCTAATAGCTCAAATCACTTTTTTTACATTTATTGTCATATCATATATTTCTAGTTCACCTTTACTTACTGTACTTTTACCATGCTATGATTTATTTCTCACATGCTCTACCTGTTTCGTACTGTACCATGGTTATGGGACTAAGTTCTTTTTGAAAGAAGGGTTACAACCCCGGTCCTTGTTTGGTTTAAGGGTTGTAAATCGGCTTTCAAATGGTTCCCAAGTCGCCGATATCTTTGTCTTGTATTTCATTATTACTGTCTCTTATAGTATTTCTCAATTCATATGGAACTGCTGTCGGTGTTTGTACTTGCTCATTTTCCTGACAGGATACGTTGACAAATTTTACAGATAGCTTGGAGATTTCCTGCTAGTCTAGAGGAGCCACATTAGAGGTTGTTTAGTTAGCTATTTTCAGTTATCTGGGGTTGTATTTATTTTATGGATTACTGTATCTAAGTTTTGAGATGTATTTCTGGGTTATGTATCTTAGACACTTAGACTTCTATCTCCTGTATCTCTTTTGGATTTCATGTTTTATCTATCTTCATTATCATGCTCTACCTTAGATGTGATTGAGACTGTATCTGCTATGTCACCCCGATTCGGGGAGTATAAACTGTTTAGTCTTATACTGTTAGATGCATTGAGACCTAGGACAGCGTTCTACCGCCGACACTGCGGCGTAGGCTGGGCGTTGTTACGTTCTCGTGCCCTGACCCTAGGGTGCGGGTCGTGACACGTTTTTAGTGGTAGCCCATGCAGGTCGAGACTAAAAGTGTAGTGGTATTCGAACTAGAGTCCCATTACAGCCTGCAGTAGGATTAGGATATATTTTGAAGGTATTCAATCACAGTTAGGACCCTTGAGAGATTCCCGGGACGACCCTTGAGAATCTTATTTAACTTCGATTTGAAAACTCTTTTCCTTGATTGATTTATCTTTACTTTCTGCTATTGAATTTGATTTTGATGGATTATTATTGAATTTAAGTTTGTATTTATTGATTTTGAAGGATGATTATTGAATTTTAAATTTTGATGATAGCTGTTGCATCCGAGTTTGTATTCTCATGGATTTTTGTTCATTTTTGGATTTTGATGTTCGTTGATAAATTTGAATTGATTTTTGAGTATTCATTGTTGATTTAAATTAATTTTGTCAAGATGAAATTATATGGGCTAGGTCATCTAAGTTATGGAGTCTAGTCTTCTACAGTCATATTAGCCAGCATGGTGAGGACATATAGTTTGACTTGGATATATCTCTCGGGTGTGGAAATTTAAGGTTTTCGCAGCCAAGCTAGCGGCATCTTGAAAGTGTTAAATACCATGATTTTAGAGGTATGTGCCTAAGTCGAGGACTCTGTGATTATCGTAGCCTTGCTTACTAGTATGACGAGGATTTAGTGTACCCTGATTTTGGACAGACGCATATGATTATCAGATTGTACCTTAAATATTTTCGAAACATGTTTTCTCTACTTTTGTTTCTGTCCTTAAAAAAAAAATTTTAAAAAAAATTAATTATTAATTGTTCTGTTTTGTTGGCTTCTCATTATTTAACTTAAGAGTAGGTTTGCCTGTTTTTATAAACCTTTGCGTAACTTCTTGCTATGAGTTTCTTCTTAATACAATGAATCGATAATTTTGCTAGACTTTATCTTGGATTTGATAATTTAGCTCTGGATTTCAAAATGGTTCTTCTTTAAATAGATAGGCAAAACAGATTTTATCGTTATTTCTTTCTTGCTATTATTCTTGTATTAAATAATAATAATAAAACTGTCTTGATTACATCAATCGCCTACTTTACAATCTTGGTAAAATTCTAAATGTTGCTCTTGATATAGAATTTAGTTTTTATATTGGGTCATGTGAATATAGATATAGTGGACACAAACACTTTGCCTGACACGTATGCATGCTATGTCACGCCCCGATTCATAGAGTCATTTATTCACATATTTTATCTCTTGGAATCGATCGTCCTCGCTTGGGCGTGATGCCGTACAAGTCTGGTATTGCACTTGTACAAGGCAAAGATGGTATATACTCGATTATTCTTCAAATAGGAATACATCGCAGCGGCAGAAGCAGATAAATTGAATTTAGTGAGGACAATCTTTCTCATTGAATAGAAGTACATCACTTCTTTATAGCAGCGGAGAAAAAGAGTAACTTAAAGCCACACAGAGATATATAGAACTTTATTCTCTTTATTGATAGTTGAAGAAGAGTACAAGACTTGTATTGAAGTACAATGATTACAGCACATTTCTCTTTACATTGGAAACCAACTGAACAATGCTACACAGCTTACATATGATATTTGGATACAATGGATGACAACTCGATATACCGACTTGGCTCATAATCTCACTGGTACAACTGATTACAATGTTCCATATATTATGCCCTTTATAAACAGAAGACATCATCTTGTACAAGGAGAGCTTCTGTATGCCCAACAAATCTTCGATGCCGCGGAACCAATCAAGCCAATCTTCGTGTGTAGAATATTCCAAGCAAGAGCACCTGCCCACAAAACGTGGGTCAGCACATCATCTATGTACTGGCGAGTAGAATCCAACCCACTCGCATAAACCAACATTTAAAGTGATCATTTAAGCAAACATTTATTAGAATGGTCTTTCTACTTGGGGCCTAGCATCAGTTTACAGTTCATGGGCAATAATCAGAGTGAAGCATGTAAACATATTCTTTGTAGCATTCATGTGGACATATCTTTTTAACATTCTTGGTGTTATCATGCAAAGGCATCATTGAGGCATACTAGGTGTTATCATGAAAAGGCATCATTGAGGCATCGTTAACATTAACATCTTAAACATTATGACAGTTCTCACTTCAAGCATCACTTAGCATGTATGTTGTGTTTGAGCAATGATTAGCAAGGCATCTTTCTTAGCATACTGAACTTAACATGTTAAGCAGGATCTCATACTGAAAGGCTACATACAGCATCATCAAACTTATTTGGAACGTAAGCATGCAAGTTAAACCAACACATATATTGAATTATCACATTTAAGTGATTTCTTACCGATAGTCGACTCCCTCATACCTGCATCAAATACAGGTTAGCAGATATACTTACTCTGCCTGCATAAGACATTCATTAGCATGCATCCTGACTACATGGTCACTGGTGTTCAACCATACGGACGTTGCCATATAGGTCTTCATTGGTAATGCGATGACTCCAGAGAAGGTAGCTAGCCCCAAAGGATGCCTCGCAGAACCCGTGCCCCTACTGGCACGCCAATGTTTTCTCCTAGGCCGGATCGGTCGCCCTAACGTCCCGGGGTACCGTCCGAGAAAACATATCCCCATCACTTATGCATAAGTTGTCCTATGACCATGCGAATGCGTGTCCATCTCAATCGTGAACATAAAATGCATGGTAAAATATTGAAGTAAAGACAACAGTGCATCATCATTTATCTCATTCAAGTCATGTTCAATGACTTATTCATTCCCAACATTACCATCATTTCATTTGGTGATCTCAACGATCCCAAGCCTCATCAATTCTCATTCATTGCTTCATTGCAACATTTCTCATTTGTTCCTTCTAAGGAGGAACAACAGTATTCATTCATTTCAAAGGGACCTGTAGCATTTCATTCATTTCATAGGGACAATAGCATATTCAATTCTTTTCTCATGTATCATTTATGCAGCATCTCATTATTCAAGTGATTCATTCATTTCATCGATCTTAAGCATAAGGAACATTATCAATTCAATCTCAGGCATCATGTTACATTAGCAGTTCGAGTGTGATTCGTTCAGCAATTCAAAGTTCATGTGTTATTCATTCAATGATTTCCAGCATATGAATCTCTATCAATTTAGCAACTAAAGCATCGCATCACAATTATTCAACATTCAAGGTAAGAGACATTAGGGACATATTCATAGCATCACATTATTCCATTTATTAAGCATGCGGGAATAAGGAGGAAGGAGGACAGTTCCACTTGCCTTATATAACGGTCTTCCTGCTCCAATTCCACTAAGCGTAGCTCCACCAGCGAGCCACATTCCAATACCTATTCCGTCTAGCCAGCTAAGAAAGACTACATCAGTCTCAACTCTCTTGGTTCTCAACATAAGTCATGGTCCAACTTTCTGATCCCATCCAACAAGCCAACCAAATGCCTCGTGCGGAACGGGGCATTACATAATATACCACTCAGAAAAAGTTTCGTCCTCGAAACTTAAGAAAATAACTCATCTACTAGATTCACTTAATCACAATGAGTTACTCATCCAGCTTCAATTCAATATTCATTTCAGCCCACTCGGTCATTTTAAAATAGCTGTCCAACAGTATCACTTTAATTAATCAACGATTCAATCCATCTATCTCTTTTTCCAAATACTTGCAACTTCTCATTGATTCACCAACATTTTTCTTGCATTCTATCTTGGTCGCAACACCTCACTTCATTTGGATCCATACACATATTTCAGGCGTCCCCAAAATATATGTATTTCAGCCAAAGTCTGCGCTAGTGCGATAAATTCTTCCAACAACATTATCTCAGTCGCAACCTATCACTTCGGCTGTATCCATACACATATTTTAGGCGTCCCCAAAACATATGTACTTCAACCAACTTCCATGATAGTATAATTCGATCAGCCACGATATAACTCTCTTTTCCAATCAGACTTAGTATCCTTTCAATTGACTTATCACTTTATTCACTTTGCCACAATCACTATTTTCCAGGCCACCACTTAACATCAGGGACAATCTTCATCCAAGCATAACATTTCTAACATTCGATCAAGGGTCTAACTTAGAGCCAATCATATCAAGGTTTCACAACAAAAATCATTTTCCTTCCCAAATCCAACAACATTTTTCACCGAGGCAATTCATCTTTTCTAAAAGATACAATCCAACATCACCAGCTATCGATTATCCGAGTCAGGGTATAATTCTATGCAACAGTCAAGGTTAACCCAGCTACCCGACTATAGATACTTATCCAATATTTCCGTCATGAGCAGTCAATTCCATCTCATATAATAATTCACTATTCGATACATACAAATCAAGTCTCATCCCACGATTCCATTTCCCGCTATAGGCCGACACATAATTCTCAAGGGTCAAACATCTCTAAGGTTCATATTGGAGCATATACTTACAACTTATCATTCTTAGATCATACTCATCACCATCTCTCGTTCAATGCCACAAGGTCATTCTATGGGTCGCCAACGGCCATCTATTATTCGGTCCAGTCTCAATGGTTAGCTATACCGACAGCTATACCTAATCATTCAGGTGACTCCCCTAGAGTGGACGGCTACTAGGGTTATACTAGTTTCTGCTTCTTAGGCCAACAAGCAACCGACAGTTCTAAGGAACTCTACCCAAACCTATAGGTATCAAGTCAGTCTGAATAATGAATCGCCAATTGGGCTAAGCCAGCAATTGGTAATTTATCAACTGGTCGCTAGGGTCAAGTCTATCTATCCAGGATCTTCCTCAAGGAGATAATTCCCATAGAGGCTCATTCTAGACTTACCCAACAATCGACTAAGATCGATCTATCAACATTACGGTCAATTCCCAATCTGACATACGATTCTCATCATTCCAATAATCCATCAAGTAAATTCCAATAATTTAATTTCTATTCCAATTCCTTTGTACTCACACGAACCCATAAACCAAGGTTAACTATTCAAGGGTCATCGATTCCGGTAGTCTCATCATAACTTATGGAATCATACTATTCGATCTGTATGACAGAGTCACACCACCAAGTCATAAGCCAACTATCCATATCCCAACCAACAGTCACCTATACCGACATTATCCAACAAGTTTGACATTTCTCAATCCCCTATATTTCTCAATCATCAAATTATCTTACGGACATTCTTAATCTCATGCAGCAAGGGTCGAATAGTTTATCCTATTCTTTTCTGACATTTCATGTATCAATTAACCATCCTCTAGGCAACACTAGTATTCAGGGTTGCTACTTGTCACTTTTCTGGTACAATTCAATTCTTGAGCATATATGCGCATAAGCAACGAATATCCTTTGGTGATCTAGATGGGTTCACATCTATTACACCTTAGGGTCAAGGCACAAATCTCTAATATTCATTTGGTCACCGACAACTTTTTCCAAAACTTTTATCTTAGCAATCAACATTGTATTAGCCACAAATAATTTGCATCCAACCATTCGAAATCAACATTCAGATATTTTAAGCCACAACATTTTCTAGCCAAATCCATTTACCCATAGCATACTAACTGTCTTACTAGTCTGAGTCATCACTCGACTAAACAGTTTCTAACCAAAGCCACCTGTTATAATTTTCGACAATCTCGCTACCCAATATAACATCACCGTCAAGGGACACTCGAGTCATCTAGCAATAATACAAGACTCCCAGCTATGTCTCGGTACTACCCAGTACCCACAGATAGTCTCATTGCTATCCTATGGAAAGGGTCAAAATACATCTAGTTCTGAGGTGGTAGAGGCAATATACCACTCAGAAATGAAGCCATCCTTAAACAATACCAACTCAATTCTATTCTGGACTTACATGATCTATAACGATCACAACACTTAGCCAACATCTTAGGGTCTCAATAGTATAAGCCAACATTCTTAGCGTCTCGAAAGCACTTAACAACACACATGAGTCAATTCACCAGTTCTGTCAAACTCATCCATCAATTATTTCATTCACAATTCTTTTCCAACATCACATGCAATTCTCATCTTGTCGCAGCATACATAGCCACATTTCTTTTATTCCCGCATTCCAAACAACATTCACAATATAGCATACTATGGCATCGAGTCATTGTTAGGTTATTTGTGTCCAAACCAACAACAATCATTCATTTAGGGGCATCACAATGTATATAGACTTATTGTATGGAACATCCAGTGAGCAGCCAAGAGGGTCAATAAACTTTCAAGCACAGATAACATAAGGATGATTACCGGACAACAATAGCATAATCGCGGAAGCAATCTTTGATTTAATCACGAAAGCAACGTTGAGTGATCGCGGAAGCAACTTTAGTCAATCATCGATGCAACTTTGATTTGAAATGAATCAAAGAAGAGACCAAGGATGTACAGCCGTGCTCTGATACCAATTTGTCACGCCCCGATTCATAGAGTCATTTATTCACATATTTTATCTCTTGGAATCGATCGTCCTCGCTTGGGCGTGTTGCCGTACAAGTCTGGTATTGCACTTGTACAAGGCAAAGATGGTACATACTCGATTATTCTTCAAATAGAAACACATCGCAGTGGCAGAAGCAGATAAATTGAATTTAGTGAGGACAATCTTTCTCATTGAATAGAAGTACATCACTTCTTTATAGCAGCGGAGAAAAAGAGTAACTTAAAGCCACACAGAGATATATAGAACTTTATTCTCTTTATTGATAGTTGAAGAAGAGTACAAGACTTGTATTAAAGTACAATGATTACAGCACATCTCTCTTTACATTGGAAACCAACTGAACAATGCTATACAGCTTACATATGATATTTGGATACAATGGATGACAACTCGATATACCGACTTGGCTCACAATCTCACTAGTACAACTGATTACAATGTTCCATACATTATGCCCTTTATAAACAGAAGACATCATCTTGTACAAGGAGAGCTTCTGTATGCCCAACAAATCTTCGATGTCGCGGAACCAATCAAGCCAATCTTCGTGTGTAGAATATTCAAAGCAAGAGCACCTGCCCACAAAACGTGGGTCAGCACATCATCTATGTACTGGCGAGTAGAATCCAACCCACTCGCATAAACCAACATTTAAAGTGATTATTTAAGCAAACATTTATTAGAATGGTCTTTCTACTTGGGGCCTAGCATCAGTTTACAGTTCATGGGCAATAATCAGAGTGAAGCATGTAAACATATTCTTTGTAGCATTCATGTGGACATATCTTTTTAACATTCTTGGTGTTATCATGCAAAGGCATCATTGAGGCATACTAGGTGTTATCATGAAAAGGCATCATTGAGGCATCGTTAACATTAACATCTTAAACATTATGACAGTTCTCACTTCAAGCATCACTTAGCATGTATGTTGTGTTTGAGCAATGATTAGCAAGGCATCTTTCTTAGCATACTGAACTTAACATGTTAAGCAGGATCTCATACTGAAAGGCTACATACAGCATCATCAAACTTATTTGGAACGTAAGCATGCAAGTTAAACCAACACATATATTGAATTATCACATTTAAGTGATTTCTTACCGATAGCCGACTCCCTCATACCTGCATCAAATACAGGTTAGCAGATATACTTACTCTGCCTGCATAAGACATTCATTAGCATGCATCCTGACTACATGGTCACTGGTGTTCAACCATACGGACGTTGCCATATAGGTCTTCATTGGTAATGCGATGACTCCAGAGAAGGTAGCTAGCCCCAAAGGATGCCTCGCAGAACTCGTGCCCCTACTGGCACGCCAATGTTTTCTCCTAGGCCGGATCGGTCGCCCTAACGTCCCGGGGTACCGTCCGAGAAAACATATCCCCATCACTTATGCATAAGTTGTCCTATGACCATGCGAATGCGTGTCCATCTCAATCGTGAACATAAAATGCATGGTAAAATATTGAAGTAAAGACAACAGTGCATCATCATTTATCTCATTCAAGTCATGTTCAATGACTTATTCATTCCCAACATTACCATCATTTCATTTGGTGATCTCAACGATCCCAAGCCTCATCAATTCTCATTCATTGCTTCATTGCAACATTTCTCATTTGTTCCTTCTAAGGAGGAACAACAGTATTCATTCATTTCAAAGGGACCTGTAGTATTTCATTCATTTCATAGGGACAATAGCATATTCAATTCTTTTCTCATGTATCATTTATGCAGCATCTCATTATTCAAGTGATTCATTCATTTCATCGATCTTAAGCATAAGGGACATTATCAATTCAATCTCAGGCATCATGTTACATTAGCAGTTCGAGTGTGATTCGTTCAGCAATTCAAAGTTCATGTGTTATTCATTCAATGATTTCCAGCATATGAATCTCTATCAATTTAGCAACTAAAGCATCGCATCACAATTATTCAACATTCAAGGTAAGAGACATTAGGGACATATTCATAGCATCACATTATTCCATTTATTAAGCATGCGAGAATAAGGAGGAAGGAGGACAGTTCCACTTGCCTTATATAACGGTCTTCCTGCTCCAATCCCACTAAGCGTAGCTCCACCAGCGAGCCACATTCCAATATCCATTCCGTCTAGCCAGCTAAGAAAGACTACATCAGTCTCAACTCTCTTGGTTCTCAACATAAGTCATGGTCCAACTTTCTGATCCCATCCAACAAGCCAACCAAATGCCTCGTGCGGAGCGGGGCATTACATGCTACACTTGATTTCCCACCTGTCTAAATACACATTAATATGTTATTGATGTTTAAATTGTCAAACCTCAATATTTCTGGTTTTCTGTTTTTCTATTTTAAATTCGTAATTTAAATATAAATTTCATGTTATTAGTTTTGTCTACATAACTGCACATGTATGATATCTACAGGGTTTCAATTTTAGAGAAATTGGTGAAGATATGTTAAATTTGTCAATCTGAGACTGTGTACATATTAACCCTTAATACGGATTCCAAATGTTAGTTCAATTAGTTGTTTTATTTTTATGTAATATTTAGAGCTGTGTACTTTGTTGTAGGTAGGGATATAATATTAGGCTTCATATTCTTACATGTTAAGGTTGTGATAAAAATTGAGTTTGTTTTAATGTTCAATTTCTTCAAGATCCTAAAAAAGTGAATACATGTTAACATTTTTACATTGATTTTCATGTTTAGTTCAATTTCAGGTTTAATATGTAATATTGAACTGTGTGCATAGATAAATGTATGGATAGTATGTTAGGGTTTTATTTCTATCATGTTAGGATGTATTAGAACCATTGAGATGGGTTGCGATGTTTCAAAACCCTAAAATCTGAGACTGCATTATGTTAATATTTTTCTGTTTTAAATGTTAGCTTATTTTCAGACTTTGCATGTAAATGCTGAACTAAAACTGGGTTTAACCTTTCAATACTAGGCTAAACCCTGTACAAGGACACACACACGCCTACTATCTAACCATATGAACATGTCCCTATACATATAATGCTAGTTTTTTTTCCTCTCTAACGCTCTGTATATATTGTGATTGGATTTCCATGCAATTAACTTTTATTCCTTAACGAGTGATTTTGATTTTTCCTTGAATAGTACCCTTTTTCAGATAATTGGTAGTTACCTTCATTTTATTTTTTGGATGAGTACCAGTTTTCATATAGGATGGTAGACTGCCTTACAGTTTTGATGGCTTGTTGTCTCTGTAACTTTTTGTTTAGCACCCTGGATTGCTTGTGTGTTTTGATACCCGATGACCGTTTTGGTATTAGCATGGCTAGTATATCTAGATGAGACTTTCACTACCACCGTATGCCATGACCCTGTATGTCGTCATTTTGATCACATGATTTGTTTTTATTTGGGACTTTGATTTTGGGGGTTTGACCTAGAGGGAGTATGGATATTTTAATTTCGAGGACGAAATTTTTATAAGGTGGGTAGGATGTGAGCACCCTGAATTTTGGGTTGATTTTTTTATTTTTTTATTTTCTGATTGATTTTAATTTAAATAAATAATCTATTCTGTTATTTATCCTTAAGTGTACTTTCCCGTGCCATTGATATTTGGAGTGTCAGGGATGTTCAACTCTGAAAATCTTCTTCACGAGTTTTGGAGTGGACAGGATTACCTTCATGATGGTATATAGTGTCCCATCCAAATTTATTCCCTTGTACTCTTTTTGCTTCGCTGAACTTCGCGTCGAATTAGACCATTTGATCATTGATTGTTTTTCTACTCTTTTCTTTGATCATTTTTAGCACGTTACCGTGACTTTTAATTTTGGAGCGCAAGACCAGTTATTTTTGTTGAAACCAACTTCTCATGTTTGATCTACTCGAGACGCTCGTTACCCATGACCTTCGTGTCCCACTCAGACACGTCATTTTGTGCTCCATTTGATTCGCACAACTTTCCCGACACGTGACCCAATTTTATTTCACTCCACGGCGTCACATTCATCTTCCAACTTAATTTGTGGGTCCCCTGTCGACCAAAATCTGTCAGCCCCAACTCTGGACAATGCCCACATTGAGCCTACTACCCATCCGCCACTTCTGTCCCATTTATTGGAATCCTCATGTGCTACTTATTTGCTCATGATCATCAACGTCTATTTTTTTAATTCAATTATTGTATAATGTCCAGTTTTGACCCAATCCGGCTCCACCGAGTCCAGCCCAGCTCCATGTTATTTTCCATCATGACACCCTCAACTTTCTTGTCCAAAATATCAAGTACTCATTTTGCCGATTTTTTTATATTTAATAGAAATTTTCTATTAATTTTTAATTCCCATTGGAATGGCCATTTCTCTCTAATAAATTTTAGCCCTTGATTTCCCCTAACTAATCTCCTCCATTCATTTCCCAAACTTTTCCACACTCCCATAATTTTTTCCAACAGCCATGTGGCCGACCCTAGAAAAATTTGCATGGAGAGAATCTTTTTCTCTCTCTCTTTACATCTATTATCATCCTCTCTCTCTCTATCTCCCTTCCTTACTTTATTTCCCACACAATAAAATAAACAACAGCAGCATACTTCAACTCCCCCCTCCATGCAAACCCGACCCTCTCCCCATCCATGGCTGGAGCTCCGACCTCCACTGGCCGAGCTCGGCCGTCGGCCGACCTCCACAATCAGCCCATCTCCTCCCTCCATTTTCTCCTCCTCCATCTCCATCTATAACACCACCACCTCCACACCATTCCGCCACCACCACCAACCGGCCGATCACCACCCTAGATCGCCGCCCCCTCACCGTCGTGATCACCCCACGCCATCGCCGTGGCCATCCCAGCTGCGCCGTCGCGTGACAGTATACAGCAGCAGCCGCTGCACCGCAGCAGGCGCGCACGCGCGCGCACGGGCCGCCCTCGTGCGCCGCCGTGCCGCCGCGTGGGCCGTCGTGGCTCCGGCGACCCCTCCCCGTGGGTGCGCCCCACTCCGACGTACTGTCCCCTGACGGCCACCATCCTCCGGGATGCGGCGTCGAGGCGATTCGTACGTTTTGCACGACGTCCCGTCGTTACGCGCGCGAAATGAAGTTCATTTTGGTGCCCCGTCGCAGCAACTTCGCGCACATTTTCCCGAAAATCCGACCGTTGGATCGGCGATTTCTTCGCTCCGTCGCAATCTCAGTGTATGCACCTTCACTCATTTTAATTTTTGTCCGTTAATTTTATCGTTTGATACATCAAAACCGGCCACCAAGTTGACCGTTTAAATTGTATTAAATTTGGACAGTTTCGTGGGGCCAACTTCGTCAGCTTGTATCTCCTCCACCGCTGCTCCATTTGGCATGCTACCAGTTCCGGTGCGAAGCTGGTATAACCCTCTTGCTACCCCTCCAGTTTCGTTTCATTGTGAGCTTCTTTGATTGGTTCAATTCGACGCCAAAGTTGGCCGTCCGAATTCGTAATTTCCAACTTGTAAAATTCTATTTTTGAACACGGGACTCCGAATTTATTTTTGACACCACCATTAGATTCATGGCGTCGTTCTGGCATGTTTTCACATAAAATTTGTTAGATTTGGAGAACGTGGGCCCGGGCACGCATTTCGGTGCAAAGCGGGTCCCACATTCTGAGTCAACGGGACTTTTTGACGCCGGCTCATCGAAATCCAATTCCGGATATACCGTTGAGTTCGTATCGTCATTCTGGACTCGTTGACACATAATTTGCTAGGTTTTGGTGGACATTGGATCCGGCACGCATTTCGGTACAAGTCGGATACCAATATCCGGGTCAACGGGTCATTTTGAGATCGGCTCGTCGGAATCCAATTTCGGAGACACCGTTGAGATCGTATCATCATTCTGGACTCGTTGACAGGTAGTTTGCTAAGTTTTGAGAACATTGGCTCCGGTACGTACTTCCGTGTAAACCAAAATTCCAAGTTCTGGTTAACGGACCAAATTGAGATCGGGTCAACGGAATCCAATTCTGGAGATACCGTTGGGTTCGTATCGTCATTCTGGTTTCGTGGACATATAATTTGTTATATTTTATAGACTTATTTTCTTGCACGTTTTTCGGTGCAAAACGGCTCCGACACGGATACCGTTTTTGACCCGAAATTACCTTTTTGCCCTTGTGTCTAAATTGGACCGATGGGTAGGCTATCCTAGCTAATTTGACCATTCTGGACACGTTGGCGATGTTTATTTCATCATCCAACAATATTTGTTGATAGTTTCTCTAAGTTTAGCCTTGTTATAATTAATTAATAATTAATTCATATAATGCTCGTATTTCGGGATTAGTACAACAAAACTGAGCTCAGTCAATTCCAGTAATCTCACATCGCTGAAATTGACAAGATGGACACGTTGAACACCATAATAAGATTATCAACCTTACCATTGATATTCTTATCTCGATTTGCGTGTCGTAAGTTTCGACGTACGAATAACGAAGTACACTTTATATTTTCAATAATTAGACTAGATTTGACCCTGTTTGACCAGAGTTGACCAGTTGACCCAAAGTCAACTGTAAGTCAATACTTGACCTAGTTTGACTAGATTATTGACCGGAGTTGACCTAGAGTCGTTTTGACTTAGAAGAACCTAGTATAAGATAGATTGCTTGTAGAGATTTATTTATTACAACTTGAATACCTTGTAACCTGTGTTGCTTTAAATAGGACTCTATGGCTTCAGTTGGACCCTCTATACTTATCAGCTGTTCAGGTTACCAGGCGAGTACATTCACTGATAGTTTTTATTGTCTTGATATCTACTATATCCGATTCAATCATAGTGTTTTACTTGATTCCCGACACGACGGTTCACGGACTAGTATACGTCGGATCCTGTCATGAGATGTTATTCCTGGACTTTCTTGGTATATGGGTATGTGATATTTCTGTGTTTCCTATACTTGTATAGACATTGATTTGGGAGTGGACTGGCCCCCTGCTCTCGAACCTTGTGTCATGACGTGCCATGTCTGGATCCGTGATACGACTCGGGGATGGAGGAATTATTAGGGGATATGTGATCAAAGTCTTCCTGTAACTATACATTGCTAGCGTCACCCTCACCTCACGTAGGGTGTTGCAGACACCCCATTACCAGTTATCCAGGTTGGACGTCATGACTCTCCGTTGAGTACACGGCGGATTACCGGGCCAAGTGGATAACCATCTCTAGCTTCCCTAGCCGATCACATATCGCCCTAATAGTTCAAATCACTTTTTTTATATTTATTGCCATATCATATATTTCCAGTTCACCTTTACTTACTGTACTTTCAGCATGCTATGATTCATTTCTCACATGCTCTACCTGTTTCGTACTGTACCATGGTTGTGGGACTAAGTTATTTTTGAAAGAAGGGTTACAACCCCGGTCCTTGTTTGGTTTAAGGGTTGTAACTCGGCTTTCAAATGGTTCCCAAGTCGCCGATATCTTTGTCTTGTATTTCATTATTACTGTCTCTTATAGTATTTTTCAATTCATATGGAACTGTTGTCGGTGTTTGAACTTGCTTATTTTCCTGACATGATACGTTGACAAATTTTACAGATAGCTTGGATATTTCCTGCTAGTCTAGAGGAGCCACATTAGAGGTTGTTTAGTTAGCTATTTTCAGTTGTCTGGCGTTATATTTATTTTATGGATTACTGTATCTGAGTTTTGAGATGTATTTCTGGGTTATGTATCTTAGACACTTAGACTTCTATCTCCTGTATCTCTTTTGGATTTCATGTTTTATCTATCTTTATTATCATGCTCTACCTTAGATGTGATTGAGACTGTATCTGCTATGTCACCCCCATTCGGGGAGTATAAACTGTTTAGTCTTATACTGTTAGATGCATTGAGACCTAGGACAGCATTCTACCGTCGACACTGCGGCGTAGGCTGGGCGTTGTTACGTTCTCGTGCCCTAACCCTAGGGTGCGGGTCGTGACAACCGCATGCGGCTGGCCACGTATCAAAGCCGTATGGAAGACTTTGGGATTCAATGGATCGTGCCAGCTATAGAGATTTTTTTCGTTTTCCTAGGAGCACGCCATTATATTAGAGTCATCATTGCAGCTTTATGTCAGAGCTGTCATTTCACTTTTACGTCAAAGCTTCCTTGTTGTATCAGAGCATTAAATGAGGCCGATGCTTAATGGCCAGCTATAGAGGCGAGCCGCATAAGGCCACGTAGCTTTTATTCGAGCCGCATGGCTAGGTTGGTGTCTTTTGAGCCGCATAAAACTCCTGAGCCGTATGAGACTCTGAGAGCTTCTTTGAACCGCATGAGACTCCATCTGTTTTGAGCCGGATGGATTTTCATGTTCTTTTCCATGCTTCTACAAGACCTCCTTCAAAGTTTTCAATTTGTAAAATTGAAATATTTTGAATAAGAAGGATGGCTATGTCCACATAAGCTCTTCTGACCGCATAAGATGTTCTGGTCGCATGGACTTCTTAGCCGTATGGCCTTCCTGGTCGCATGGACTGCCTGGTCGCATGGACTTCCTAGCCGTATGGCCTTCCTAGCCGCATGGATCGCTCTGGCCGCATGGAGCGCTTTGGCCGTATGGACCGCTCTGGCCGCACACTGTCTTTTCTGCCACGTAGGCGTCATTAATTGCCCTTGATTCATTTTTTTGATTTAGAGCCATCTTTTTTGGGGGAATCCCAAAAGCCTGTTCATTAAATATTAGGATTTTGGGCTTTGATGAATCTCTTTTATGAGAGGGGACAAAATCCTAAGAGTCGGATTTTCCTGCAGCGTACGACCCGAAGCGTTCATCGGTCCACGTGCCCCCCCTTTGTCCTCCTATAAATAAGAGTAATTTAGAGAAAGAAACTCTTTACTCTCTTTCCCGATTTAAGCTCTTCTTGCCCTAACTGTCGTCCTCTTCTTCTTCTTCTTTGATCAACGTGGCCCCCAAGACTTCCAAGGCTGCGGCGAAGGGTAAGGGAGCGGCTTCGACGTCGACTGCGACGCCTGAAGTTCATCCCGACGTTCACCCCACTATTGCTGGTAAGGCTTTGGGAGGATCGTATTCTTGACAAACCCTAACAAAGATGGCTCTATTGCATGTTTTATGCACAAGCCTTTAATGCGTCCTTCGTCTCCATCGAACTGTTTAAATTATATGTGCCGCATGTACGTCCCATGTCCGAGCCGCATAGGAATTGTCCAGTGACCGCATAAACACTTCGCAAATCGCATAATGACCTGTCAAACAGAGTCGCATAAGCCCCTCTGAATGGAGCCACATGAAGCCCCATCAAACAGGACCGCATAAGCCCCCCTTTGAACTGTTCCGCATAAGCTCATCTAGACTGGACCGCATAAGGCTCCGCAAATCAAAACTGTATAAGCTCCATCGAAACAGTACCGCATGAAGCTGCGCTGAGCCAAGCTGCATGAGCCCATCTGAACTGGGTCGTATGAGGCTGCGCTAAAACCGAGCCGCATAAGTTCATCTTGGCTGGGCCGCATAATGCCTTGCTAAGCAGAACCGCATAAGCTTACGCTAAACTGAGCCGCATAAGCTTACGCTAATTAGTGCCGCATAAGCTCATGTTCAAACAGAGCCGCATAAGCTCGTACTTAAACAGAGCCGCATAAGCTCATGTGGACTGGGCCGCATAAGCCTAAAAACAGTATGTGGTTTTGTTTAGCCATCGTTTAATCTTGTTTCTCTTTATCTTTCTCCAATGAATCTGCCAGTCACTCCAGCGGGAGAGCCTCTGGTGGGTCGCGCCCAGTCTGCTATAGGTGTGCGATTCGACCACTTAGTACAATATGTGACGAACCAGCTTCCCATAGATGAGCCTTTGGAGAGGCTGAATGCTATCAAGAACCAGCCCTTCTATTTTCTCTGCACCATGATGAACTCGGGGCAATTGGAGGGAAAATACCTGAAGCCGATGTTCCTCTTTTGGGATGCTTTGTTTGTAAAGAACCCCCGAGTGCTGGATATATCCAATAGTTGGGACTTTACTCTTGACGGGATGGAGATCCATATCCCTCCGATAGAGCGTCACTTTCCTCTGTCATGGTTCAACATGTTACCGCTGGACAGAAAGATGGTAGACTCCTTGACTCCTAGCAGGTCGGGGATGTTTGTGGGAAACATCCATTACAACAGGAATTTTGGGTCAGCGTATACGGGAAAGGAACCGGTCAGTCGGAACGTGATAGGACAAGCTCCGGGTACCTTCATAAACGTATCGGGTCCCAATTTTATGTTCTCTCAAGCTGATACCTTCTTGAACCAGCTGGCTCGGAAGGGGTCTTATCCCGTCGGCCGGTTGGCGTTGCTGAACTGGATAAACCCTATCCCTGCGTGGGCCAACTTGACCACGTAGATTTTACGGAAGTATGAGACTCCCCTGCATGAGATCGGCCTCTACTACGCCTTTCGGGGCACCTGTTATGGTCTACCCATAAATAAACCGTTGTTCATGGCTCTCCTAGAGATGTACAACCGACGGACGGAAACCTTCTTCACGTCTGGAGGGGAGCAGGGACTCCCTCTTCACGAGATGTACGTTATCTCCAAGCTGCCCTGGGGGGAAGAAGTCTTTGAAGTGTATACCCTTACGAGTGAAGAGCTCGAGGATTTGAATCTACAGTTCCCGGGCTTTGTTGTCGTATATCGGGATTTGTTAAGTCACCACAGTACTTGTCACCAAACGGCTATCAAGAAGGATGGTAGCTCGGAAGGGAGCATTCCCCACACCAAGTCCTGGGTCTCATCCTTTTCATACTAGGCGCCTCAGGCCAGGTTTCTTTCCAAAATCCTTAAACCCCGGAGGAGGTACAAAACCTGGCGTCGACCGCCAAGAGATCGAGGTCCATGGGCGACATATTTGGGAGTCAAACTGACTTCTTTAGTTAATTTTATCATGGTACTCAGCGACTGTCGAAGAAGGTGCTCCTTGTAGGATTTCTGCTGGTGTGTCTACGGAACTGCGTAGTCTCAGGAGGGGCGGGTTCCATTGAGAGGATCAGTCGCCACTTTATCCTTCCTGCTGTAAAGCTAGTTTTTGGGGTCAGATCGGCCCTTCTTCTGGCCATGGTGTGCAGCATACACTACGGCCTTCGTACCTTTTCGTCCAAGGTCATCGCCCGTGACATGGTGATGGATTTTGAGTGCATAGAGCTGCCATACCATTACCTGATAGGGTGGCTGTTAATGCACTGCCGGTCTTTGATGAGGCCTGGAGCAGAAGACGGTGTTACGGCTGATGAGGCTTTCATTTTTCGATTCTACCATCAGCCCTGGGAGTGCAGCACCATGCCAGCCTGTCGGAGGGCACTAGCGACAGTGGACGGATACGACTTTTTTGTGTCTGTTCCTCATTTTACTGCTGAAGAAGTGAGGGGCATTCATGTTGATGGTACCGGGCCTCCTCACCTCTTATCTGAGAAAATGCTCCTTTGGCTGCATAATATCCGTCCAGCGCACCTAGTATATCGTAACCGCAACAACGTCTACCTGGAGCCCTACTTGCCCAGCAGGTTCTTCCGCCAGTTCGGGTATAGCCAGCTGTTCATTGACAGTCCTAGCTCTTGCCTAGGCTTTGAAGGTAGCGTCCTTGACGGTATCAGGGCATGGCATTATTATGACACGGTTCATACCCGAACCACATTTTCGGTTCCTGATGGTGAGGCACCAGGGGAGATTTTGTATATGGCGGCCCTATACCATGTTACGGCGAGCAAGCCTCCCGTTAATTTTGACCCGAGTACCAGCTTCATTGTGGGTATTGGCTTAACGGAGAAACCCAAGGGGTCTAAGACGAGGAAGAGGACATCGAACACAGTTCCCGTGCCTGACACGGAGTCCACCAATACGGACGAAGAGAATGACTAGCGCGATACAGATAACTCTTTCCCTCCTGCGAAAAATGTTGGAGCGGATCAGCGCCTGTTGTGCCAGATGAGATGGTGGCGTATCAGCTGCCTGTTGCGTCTGGTGAGATGGTGGCGGATCAACCGCCCGTTGCGCATGGCCCTTCACGCAAGAGAGGCAGGCGTGATTCTATTAGTGGCGTGTCACCCTCATTTCCCATATTTTCCCGTATTTCGTATTTATACTCGTATCTGGATTTTGACATGTATTTTTATTTTTCTCAACTTATGGAATTTCGGTATTTCTCGTATTTTGGGTTTTGTCATGGCTCGATTTTTATTAGATTGGGTTGGTTTGGGTTGGTTTATGTGCATCGGTACACCTTAGCCTATGCTCCACCCTCAACACACCACATCCCACCCTCTTTATAACTCTACCAACTTTTTCTCTCTCCTCATAACTTCCATTAATTTCTTCTTCTCCTTCCTCTACACAACTCTCTTCTCCTTCCTCTCAATAGGCAAGTGCACCTTGCCACCACATGAGAACCCTCTTTTATTTGACCATTTGCTAAGTTTAGGACATGGTGATCAACTTTAGAATTTAGCATTTTGTGATTTGGAGTCTCCATTGCTCTAGATCTAGGTTTTTCCTATTTTCGGTTTTGTATGGTTTTGATCTACTTAAGTTGGATTTTTATGGGTTTTGATGTTTCCATGTGGAAGAGTGTTCAATTCCACCCTGGTTAGAACTTTGGAAATCTGGATTTGGAGTTCGGATGGCCAAGTTGTGATGCCTTAAAATTTTGGAGCCATTGGAGCTTCTTCTTAGCCATGGAGAAGAAGACCCAGGCACTGCGTGCGTGTTTTTACGTGTACGCAGCTCTCTGCTTGCGTGCTTTTGCACGTACGCAGCTCCCTTAGCGTGCGTGACTTTTCACGTACGCAGCTCTCTTAGCGTGCGTGACTTTTCACGTACGCAGCTCTCTCAGCGTGCGTGACTTTTCATGTACGCAGCTCTCTCAACGTGCGTGACTTTTCACGTACGTAGCTCTCTCAGCGTGCGTGACTTTTCACGTACGCAGCTCTTTCAGCGTGCGTGACTTTTTGCGTACGCAGCTCTCTCTGCGTGTGTGACTTTTCGCGTACGCAGCTCCCCTGCGTGCGTGCCCTTGTGCGTACGCTGCTCCCCTGACCCCTTGCTTCACCCATTGGCTCTTGGAGTTTTGGTCATATTTCTTTAAGCTTGGCTCTTCTACAGCCCTGTATATTGATATTTTATTAGATATTTTACGCCCATTTTATATCCTTACGCCTTTTGTCATGAACTTGATTTTACTAAATATGTTTCGAATGTACATGGCATGCTATGACAAGGAACTAGCATAACACGACAGTGAACCGTAGTAGTGCACTCTTGACATGACCAACCTGACATGATAGTGGCCCGTCGTGGCACACTCCTGACAAGTACCCTGACATGATTTATCTTGATGCTGTTGCGACGGCTAGCTTAACTTGACCTGTCTTGACACCGTGGGTAGTTCTTTCTTGCTTGCTTGTTAAATCTACTTGTCCTGTCTTGCATCATGTCTAGGATGGGACTCCTGAGTACCACGGTCAGGAGTACCAACTAAAATGGATTAAGGTTAATAACTAGAATAACACATTAGTCATGAAGAGATGACACAACTACAGGCAATCCCGTTACCTGGGCGCTCTTGGGATCTGTAGCCTGCCGTCGAGTAGGGCACATTTCCAGCACACCGTCGCGTGTTGTACCCTCTAAGTCACCTAAGGGTACATTTGTCTCCCGGACGATGTACCTACCTGAATTCAACCCCTAATTTTTGACCTGGGTAACCTGGATGGTCTGCAGGGCTTGTGGCTGTGGAATAATCTCACTGCATCTTGTTAGTAATTAGGGCTGTGATAACCCTAGTTAGTTAAAGTAGTAAGCCGTAGTATCTGCTTGGCCGTAATTGATTGAATGAGGTATAACCAGTTTAGCCATGTCTTGATCCAGTACAAGATTGCTCCCTATCTTGATTTCTTGCATTATTATCTTGTCGATAAATGGTGGGAAACCAAGTTCTGTTCAGATGAAGGGTTACAACCCCGGTCCTTGTTTGGTTTACGGGTTGTAACCTGGCTATCGGAATAGTTTCATGGTTATCTCGTCGTATATCACCCTGCCATGTTTTCATAAATTCTAGTTTTAAATATTAAATCTTCTTGTGTTAATTGCTGGCTTTTGTTCTTATTTCGTGGACCCCTTGTGGCACTTGATCTTTCTGGGGTTGATCCAGCTGGTTTTGTGTGGCCAGATTTTGGAGCAGCTCCCGAGGATCTACCAAGCTTCCAGTCCAATGGTGGCGACTAGAAGGAACCCGGGCTACGAGTGGGTTTTCTATTTTGTTTCGCTCACTCTATTGTATAGTTATTCTTTTGAGGCGTTTAGCCGACGAGCACCTGTTAGCTCGATGCTCTTTTACTTACTGTCTGCCTACGGGCTGTAAACATGATTAACAAATCCTAGGGTTGATCATGTATGACTTAACTCTTGCTAGTCCCCGCATTTTGTACGACTAGCTTCATGATCAGCTGAATATGTAATATTTGGGACGCCTTATTATTGTATATTTAATGATCATACATCTTGCGACCTTACTTACTTGTTTGTGATTGAGACACTAGGCTTGTTCATGACCATAGGAGACTGTTGGCTTGTAGTAAACCCTTATATTTCTAGACAGCCGTGACCGTATATCGAGGTAGTTTCCATTTCAATATACGTAGCTGGCTATGTCTGCCCCCGCTCTCCAGTATTCTGGTTCTGGGGCGTGACATGGTTTAAGTGGTGGCCCATGCAGGTCTTGTCAATCAAGAAATGTGAGGGTTTACCGAATAGATGTCTCAATCAGTATTCTCCCTTGATCTCCGCCCGTATTTTCAAATCCCTGAAATTCTTGCCCTGATTACATGCTTGTATCGTTGATCTGTCCTGATCCTTCCTTATTGTTTCCCTGTGTCGTCTTCCTCAGCGGTATTGTACCTGACCCTGCCGATCAGCAAGGAGGAGCACCTCCCGTGGACCAGCCGCAACCTGGAGATCAAGTCCAGCATTCCGGAGTCGCCTCCAGAGTGATACCTACTGGAGGAGAGTCACCAGTTCGGCCCGTCCAGCCCGCAGAGCCAGATGATGGTACCTTAGTAGGCCTCATCAGAACCTTGATAGCTTCCCAGGATCGTCGAAGCGATGCCCTGCACCAGACAGTTCAAGATGCTTTGACCCGAGGCGGACATCCAGGGAACCAGGCGGCGAACAGCTTCAAGCGATTGAACCCTCCTTTCTTCGACGGCACCGAGGATGCGATTGCCGCGGATGCATGGCTTCAGGATACCGAGGTGATTCTGGAAGCAGCTAGGACACCCGAGAATGAGATGGTGGCGGTGGTACGCCTGCAGTTGTTGGACTTGGCTCGCAGTTGGTGGGCGGCGCAAGCCATGGGATTAGTGGCACCCATTGCTTGGGCAGTATTTAGAGAGAGATTCCAGACGAAGTATTTCGATGCTGTGGCTCGGTACGACCTGCAGACCAGATTTACCAACTTGAAGCAAGGAGGCAGAACAGTCGACAGTTATGCATCGGAGTTTTCTAGACTCAGTAGGTTTGCCCCCACCTTGGTGGCGACCGAGTTTGATAGGGCCCAGCGGTTCCAGCAGGGATTGCATTTGGAGATCTTGTTGGCGGTTGAGCAGTTCGAGCACCAGACGTTCGATGCAGTCTTGAGAGCAGCTAGGAGGCATAAGTATACCTCCCAGAGGATCGTGGATAGGATCGGAAGAAGGAAGCGGTCCCACAGCCAGATGCAGCAATCATCAGCTCCAGCCCCAGCAGCTAGAAGTTTGACCATTGGAACTCCAAGGCGGGCGGCCTCAGTTACGTCGGTTCAGCATTCGACCTCGACGTACCCGCAGCAGCAGAAGCAGAAGCAGACTTCCGCGATGGGATGTTCTCATTACAGAAAGCCAGGGCATGTGGTGGAAGACTGTCGCAGGGTGAAGGGATTGTGCCTGGCTTGTGGAGCAGCAGATCATAGGATAGGGGCTTGCCCGAATAGGGGTGGTTCATCAGCATCCAACCCTTCTAGCTCTTCGGTGAGAGGACCGGCCCCAGCACCAGTTCAGCAGCAGCAGTATCAGTCTTCGAGGCCCTTGCCGCCTCAGTCTCAGGCATTCCAGCAACAACACCCCCAGCAGTATGCGCAAGCCCAAGCTTAGACCCAGAATAGGCAGAGAGGTTTCCAGCATAGGGGACCAGCAGCCAGAGGACAAGGTCAGGCCATGATTATGGCTATGGAAGAAGAAGTTGCACCAGGTGAGGTTGTGGCAGGTACTATTCTCGTCAACTCCTCTCCAGCGTCTGTATTATTTGATTCTGGTGCATCGTATTCATTTATGTCTGCACGATTCGCGACACGGATAGGATTGGAGCCCGAGTCGTTATCAGTAAGGCTCAATATACTTACTGGTAATGGCCTTGTGGGAGTAGATCGAGTGTTTTCCTCGTGTCGGATCGTAGTTAGCGGTAGGGAGTTCCCCGCTAGATTCATAGAGTTTCCTATGGCAGACTATGATGTAGTCCTAGGCATGGATTGGTTGAGAAACCAGTATGCTAGGATAGACTGCCATATTGGCAGAGTTGTCTTTAGTATCCCCGGCGAGCCAGAGTTTTTGTTTTTCAGAGGCGCAGTGGAGCCATCTTCCCCAGCATTGCGGATGGCAGTAGCAGCAGTGCAGTTACCCTGAATAGTTGAAGAGTTTCCAGATGTCTTTCCAGAGGAGCTTCCAGGGATGCCGCCGGAGCGGGAGATTGAGTTCACTATAGACTTGATTCCCGGGACAGCACCAGTATCAGAGCGAGTCTACAGAATGGCGCCTTCAGAGTTGGAGATTTTGTACAAGATGATTGAAGAACTGAGGACCAAGGGATTCATCCGTACAAGTGGATCGCCTTGGGGAGCCCCGATGCTTCTTGTGAAAAAGAAGGATGGTACGTTCAGGCTATGTGTTGATTATCGTACCTTGAATTCGGTGACAATCAAGAACAGATACCCTCTTCCGAGGATAGATGACTTGTTTGATCAGCTCAGAGGGGCTTCAGTGTTCTCGAAGATAGACTTGCGGTCAGGATACCACCAGATCAGAGTCAGAGAGCAGGACATCCCGAAGACAGTATTCAGATCGAGGTATGGACATTGGGAGTTCCTTGTTATGCCCTTTGGAGCGACCAATGCGCCGACCGTATTCATGGACCTCATGAATCATATTTTCATACCTTACTTGGATCAATTTGTGATTGTGTTTCTAGATGACATCCTGGTCTACAGTAAGAGTAAAGCAGAGCATGAGCAGCATCTCAGAGTCATCCTTCAGACGCTTAGGGAACATCAGTTGTACGCCAAGTTCAGTAAGTGCGAGTTCTGGCTCGATCGCATATCATACTTGGGTCACATTATTACCTGAAGAGGAGTGGAAGTGGATCTCCAGAAGATTGTGGCTATCGAGTCATGGCCGGTACCCAGCTCAGTGGCAGAGGTTCGCAGATTCCTTGGATTGGCCGGCTACTACCGGCGGTTCGTTTCAGATTTCGTAAGGATTTCAGCGCCGATGACCCAGTTGACCCGCAAGGATGTGCCATTTGTTTGGACAGCAGAGTGTCAGGAATCATTTCAGAAGTTGAAGCGAGGTTTGATAACGGCTCCTATTCTCACCCTTCCAGATGGGACCGAAGGATTCACAGTTTATTGCGATGCTTCAGGCAGAGGATTGGGGTGTGTTTTGATGCAGCATGGGAAGGTAATATCTTATGCGTCACGTCAACTACGTGATCATGAGAAGAATTACCCGACCCACGACTTAGAACTGGCGGTGGTAGTGTTTGCTTTGAAGTTGTGGAGACACTACTTGTACGGAGATAGAGTGGAGATCTTTACTGATCATAAGAGCCTGAAGTATGTTTTCATCCAGAAGGACCTTAATATGCGGCAGAGAAGATGGCTCGAGCTACTGGTGGACTATGATGTAGATTTGCAGTATCATTTCGGGAAGGCCAACGTTGTAGCAGATGCATTGAGCAAGAGAGCCGGAGTTTATTTTCTGACGGCGCAACCAGAATTATTGGCAGATCTTCAGAAGATGGGAATTGAAGTGGTTCTTCCAACCAACATGGCATTGATGGCCAGCCTACAGGTTCAGTCCAGTATAGTTGAGAGGATCCGGGTGGCGCAGTCAACAGATTCCAAGATCCAGCGACTCAGAGCAGAGTATGAAGCAGGAAGAAGGCCAGAGTTATGTATCCATGAAGACGGTACACTTCGGAACGGCACTCGTCTTTGTGTACCCAGTGGAGATATCAGACAGGAAGTCATGGCAGAAGCCCACAGTTCACAATATTCTATTCATCCGGGTGGTACGAAGATGTACCATGATATTCGTCAGCATTTCTGGTGGAATGGCATGAAGAGGGAGATAGCCCGATTTGTCTCTCGGTGTTTGGTTTGCCAACAGGTTAAAGCTAAACATCAGAGGCCCGCTGGACTTCTTCAACCCTTACCGATCCCAGAATAGAAATGGGAACATATAACCATGGATTTCGTGACCGGATTGCCCAGATCTCCGGCTGGCAGAGATGCTATTTGGGTAATTGTGGACAGGCTTACCAAGGTGGCACACTTTCTTCCATTCAGAGTTGGGCAATCGACGGCTCAGTTAGTAGAGATGTATCTCAGGCAGATCGTCAGGCTTCACGGTATGCCAGTCAGCATCACCTCGGACAGGGATTCAAGATTCACCTCACACTTTTGGCGCAGCTTGCAGAAGAGTTTAGGGACTCGCCTTCAATTTAGCTCAGCTTATCACCCGCAGACGGATGGTCAATCAGAGCGCACAATCCAGACTCTTGAAGATATGTTGAGATCCTGTACCCTTGACTTCGGTGGTTCAGGGAAGAATCATCTGCACCTGGTGGAATTCTCATATAACAACAGTTATCAGGCCAGTATCCAGATGGCACCCTTCGAGGCTCTTTATGGCAGGAAGTGCAGATCCCCGCTAGCATAGGACGATGTCGGGGAGAGCCAGATGCTCGGACCCGAATTGATTTCCCAAACGGTTGAAGTGGTCAGGAAGGTCAGAGATCACCTCCGAGTTGCCCAGGACCGTCAGCGCCATTGGGCCGATGCTCATCGGCGTCCCTTAAAATTTGCTGTCGGCGACCATGTATTCCTTAGGATCTCGCCTAACCATGGCATCATTCGCTTTGGCGTGCGAGGAAAGCTTAGTCCTAGGTATATAGGACCGTTCGATATTCTAGAGCGAGTAGGAGATGTATCCTATCGTCTCGCTCTTCCACCGTCGCTAAGTGAGGTGCATGATGTATTCCATGTGTCCCAATTACGATGGTATATTTCGGACCCGAGCCACATCCTAGACCATTCTGAATTGGTTGTTGGTACCAACCTTTCGTATGAGGAGAGGCCCGTGTCTATATTGGACCAGAGGGAGAAGACACTCAAGAACAAGACTATTAAATTAGTCCGTGTTGCTTGGGGTCATCACTCTCTAGGTGAGTCAACGTGGGAGCGTGAGGATGACATCCGATCGCGATATCCCTACCTGTTTGACTCGTGAGGTATAATGTCTTTCTTATGCCTTATGTTTTTCCTTCCTTGCTTGCATTGTATGATTGTATGATTGAACGGCTTAATGTAACTTGCATGTGCTTAATGTAGCTTGTCGTGACAATCTCTAGCTCCTTGATTAAATTTCGAGGACGGAATTCTTTTAAGGTGGGTAGAGTTGTCACCCTCATTTCCCGTATTTTCTCGTATTTCGTATTTATACTCGTATCTGGATTTTGACATGTATTTTTATTTTTCTCAACTTATGGAATTTTGGTATTTTTCGTATTTTAGATTTTGTCATGGCTCGGTTTTTATTGGATTGGGTTGGTTTGGGTTGGTTTATGTGTATCGGTACACCTTAGCCTATGCTCCACCCTCAACACACCACATACCACCCTCTTTATAACTCTACCAACTTTTTCTCTCTCCTCATAACCTCCATTAATTTCTTCTTCTCCTTCCTCTACACAACTCTCTTCTCCTTCCTCTCTATAGGCAAGTGCACCTTGCCACCACATGAGAACCCTCTTTTATTTGACCATTTGCTAAGTTTAGGACATATTGATCAACTTTAGAATTTAGCATTTTGTGATTTGGAGTCTCCATTACTCTAGATCTAGGTTTTCCTTATTTTCGGTTTTGTATGGTTTTGATCTACTTAAGTTGGATTTTTATGGGTTTTGATGTTTCCATGTGGAAGAGAGTTCAATTCCACCCTGGTTAGAACTTTAGAAATCTGGATTTGGAGTTCGGATGGCCAAGTTGTGATGCCTTGAAGTTTTGGAGCCATTGGAGCTTCTTCTCAGCCATGAAGAAGAAGACCCAGGCACTGCGTGCGTGTTTTTATGCGTACGCAGCTCTCTGCTTGAATGCTTTTGCACGTACGCAGCTCTCTTAGCGTGCGTGACTTTTCACGTACGCAGCTCTCTTAGCGTGCGTGACTTTTCACGTACGCAGCTCTCTCAGCATACGTGACTTTTTATGTACGCAGCTCTCTCAGCGTGCGTGACTTTTCACGTACGCAGCTCGCTCAACGTGCGTGACTTTTCACATACGCAGCTCTCTCAGCGTGCGTGACTTTTCGCGTACGCAGCTCTCTCTGCGTGTGTGACTTTTCGTGTACGCAGCTCCCCTGCGTGCGTGCCCTTGTGCGTACGCTGCTCCCCTGACCCCTTGCTTAACCCATTGGCTCTTGGAGTTTTGGTCTTATTTCTTTAAGCTTGGCTCTTCTACAGCCCTGTATATTGATATTTTATTAGATATTTTACGCCCATTTTATATCCTTACGCCTTTTGTCATGAACTTGATTTTACTAAATATGTTTCGAATGACTATTGTACATGGCATGCTATGACAAAGAACTAGCATAACACGACAGTGAACCGTAGTAGTGCACTCTTGACATGACCAACCTGACATGATAGTGGCCCGTCGTGGCGCACTCCTGACAAGTACCCTGACATGATTTATCTTGATGCTGTTGCGACAGCTAGCTTAACTTGACCTGTCTTGACACCGTGGGTAGTTCTTTCTTGCTTGCTTGTTAAATCCACTTGTCCTGTCCTGCATCATGTCTAGAATGGGACTCCTGAGTACCACGGTCAGGAGTACCTACTAAAATGGATTAAGGTTAATAACTAGAATAACACATTAGTCATGAAGAGATGACACAGCTACAGGCAATCCCGTTACCTGGGCGCTCTTGGGATCTGTAGCCTGCCATCGAGTAGGGTACATTTCTAGCACACCGTAGCGTGTTGCACCCTCTAAGTCACCTAAGGGTACATTTATCTCTCGGACGATGTACCCACCTGAATTTAACCCCTAATTTTTGACCTGGGTAACCTGGATGGTCTGCAGGGCTTGTGGCTGTGGAATAATCTCACTGCATCTTGTTAGTAATTAGGGCTGTGATAACCCTAGTTAGTTAAAGTAGTAAGCCGTAGTATCTGCTTGGCCGTGATTGATTGAATGAAGTATAACCAGTTTAGCCATGTCTTGATCCAGTACAAGATTGCTCCCTGTCTTGATTTCTTGCATTATTATCTTGTCGATAAATGGTGGGAAACCAAGTTCTGTTCAGATGAAGGGTTACAACCCCGGTCCTTGTTTGGTTTATGGGTTGTAACCTGGCTATCAGAATAGTTCCATGGTTATCTCGTCGTATATCACCCTGCCATGTTTTGATAAATTCTAGTTTTAAATATTAAATCTTCTTGTGTTAAATGCTGGCTTTTGTTCTTATTTCGTGGCCCCCTTGTGGCACTTGCCCTTTCTGGGGTTGATCCAGCTGGTTTTGTGTGGCCAGATTTCGGAGCAGCTCCCGAGGATCTACCAAGCTTCCAGCCCAATGGTAGCGACTAGAAGGAACCCGGGCTACGAGTGGGTTTTCTATTTTTTTTCGCTCACTCTATTGTAAAGTTATTCTTTTGAGGCGTTTAGCCGACGAGCACCTGTTAGCTCGATGCACTTTTACTTACTGTCTGCCTACGGGCTGTAAACATGATTAACAAATCCTAGGGTTGATCATGTATGACTTAACTCTTGCTAGTCCCCGCATTTTGTACGACTAGCTTCATGATCAGCTGAATATGTAATATTTGGGACGCCTTATTATTGTATATTTAATGATCATACATCTTACGACCTTACTTACTTGCTTGTGATTGAGACACTAGGCTTGTTCATAACCATAGGAGACTGTTGGCTTGTAGTAAACCCTCATATTTCTAGACAGCCGTGATCGTATATCGAGGTGGTTTCCATTTCAATATACGTAGCTGGCTATGTCTGCCCCCGCTCTCCAGTATTCTGGTTCTGGGGCGTGACATGGCGTAACCTTCTCCGTGAAGCGGGCTGCGGTAAGACGTCGTGGGCTTCTCATTAAGGAGAGGGGCGAAGGTGATGACGTTGTTTCGGAGGTGAATTGAATTGCGACTATCCCCTTCTTTAGCTCTTTCTCTCCCTGAACTATGACCTAATCATTTTTCTCTTCTCTGTAGGCGCCGGAAGAGTCGGACTCTCGGGAAACGATCTTTGTTTCTGAAGTCAATCCGGCCCTGAATACTTTGATTAGTGACATGTGTGCCGAGATTATTTCTGTCGGGGTCCCCTCGGCGGCGGCTGAGGGATCTCACATTGCTTTGGTCTCGACCCAGGGCGACGGGGGCTCCGCTGAACCCGTCCCCGAGACTGCTGAATTTTAGCAGGGTGACATTGATCCAATCGTATCTCCTTCCGGGGCGGCAGGTGTAACACCCACTTTTCTAAAATGAGGGTAGTTTTGAACTTTTGTAAAAGTTTATTATTTAACAACAGGATTTATGATTTATGAGAATTTTAATTAATTTAATACTATTTAAAATTGGTGAATTATAATTTTGATGTGTTAGCTAGTGAACCCTAGAACTGTTGAGCCTAGAGATTAACCATGACCATGGGGACCTAACCATGTGATTAGAATGACTATTTACAACTTTTTAGGCTAAGGATATTTTGGTCATTTTGTGACTTTTGAATTATTTAGGATTTTGATTAATTGGTGAATTTTAGATTATTTTAATAATATTTAAATTGATGTATTATGATTTTGGTCATTTATCATATTTTAATATTTTGGGAAAATTTTATATTTTTAATATTGTTTTTATTGGATTTGTTTAGTCGGGTTTGAGTTTCGTCTCGTTCCGACTTGTATTGTGACCCGGGTAGCTTAAACTCTAGATGGGACCCAATATTAAGTTAAGCATGGCCCACAAAACCCAACATTTAAGTTAGTTAATTAAACTAATTTTTATCATGTTAGAATGGTTAAGTTAGAGACTCAAAACTAGATCATTTTGACCCCAAACTTGAACCTAGTCTAGACTTAACCATATGAGACTAGAGAGGGGCAATTAGGACATTTCCCATTAGCCCTAATGGAGTCTTTATGGCAGCCACCTTTAGGGAAGAATGATTTATTTCATTCATTACAATCTTGCCTCTTTTATTTTCCTTTTGTTCTTCCCTAATTTTAGAGAGCCTTCCCATTGATTTGATCTCCAAATCAAATCATTCCTTCACCAAACCTTCCCTCAATCATTCCCATTCTCCAAGGGAAGGTTTCTACCAAGGATTGGAAAAGCAGTGCAAGGAGGAGTGTCCACTTTGAGGGATCTTCATATCGGAGCCGTGTCCTAAAGGATTTTATTGGGATTCCACTCCCAATAGGTAAAATCCATCATCTAAATCGATTTTCTTTGCATATAAATTAGTTTTGAATCCATAGGATCCATCCTCATGCATGTGTCCCATTTAGATTCAAATTTGAGGCCATTTGGAGCTCTCTTGAGGATTTTAGATATGTGTCTTGTGTCCTACTTGATAGATCACACCCCATGTGTATGTACGTATGATAATAGTTTAAATAGATATTTAAATTCAGTTTTAGAATGGTTAGAGACTGGATTGATCTTAGTTAGGATGGTTAGAATGAGTTTCATTTGGATACCTATGTTTGTATCCAAGTATCTTGGCCTATATGTGTTCTTTTGTCCAAAACAACTCAAATTCGTCATAATATTCATCCACATTTTTATTAACCAAAGCAACTTAGAAATGTCATAACTTTTAGCTTAGAACTCCGATTTATCTCCCGTTTTTTTAGAAGAACCGTATCGAAGTTAGCTTTCCAAATATATATTTTAATAAGCCAAATTCTTTCTGTAACTTTCTGTAGAATTATTTGAGTGTTAGTTGTACGAAAGACGAACGTGTTTCAGTATTTTCGCAATTTTGGAAGCTTTCGGACACGAAAATGTGATTCGTTTGAAGTTTCGGAAAGCTAACACGAAGGGCTACAACATACTTTAATCCTAAAATTTAGTAGAGGCCCAATTGGTACAGTATTGGATTTAAGTAGAAGAGTGACTATACGATATATGCATTTTGTGTAACCTATGAGCCTATGTAGTATGGGTATTAAATGAATATAGAGTATGTAATACATGATATATTAGATGAATGAAATGATATATATATGATATATATCCTCTTTACATTAATGTATATATATGGTTGAATGTAAGCATGTAGGAATGCAATTAATATAATGTATATAAGCAATACATAAATGCATGAATGAAAGAATGATGTACAATGTATGCATGGAAGTATATACTGAATGCCAGATATGAATACAAGGTATACATGTAATGATAGATATGAATGCATAATATATAAATAATATAATGTAATATATAATGATAGCATGTATGGTAATGTAGAATATATGATGTAAGCATGTATATGTCCACTATTTTCCCTTTTCCTTACATTTTCCTTCCCTTCCCTTTCCATTTCAGTTTTTTCTCTTTTTTTCCTCTTCTATTTTTACATATTATATACAATGTATATAATGTATAGATGCATGTAAGTATGTAATATGCATGAATGAATGTCATATATGAATGAATCAATCAATCAAAGGTATAAGTAAAAAATAATGCATTGTAATGTATGTTAACATATATAATGTATAAAAGTATGTATGTAAATGTGCATGAATGTATATATCTACGTAACTATGTAAATATGCATGATGTAACATATGCCTATATATATAAATATGTATGTAATGTGGATATGCATGTATGTATGAAGGTATGTATTTATATATATGATCTATTTTATATTATGCTTTATTGTGGTTCACATTGTCTTGTGATTGTGTGAGTGCTAGCCTAGGCTTAGTTAGGCCTAGTGAGACTTGTTAGATTTGTTTGGGCTAGGACTTGACCTAATTTGACTAGTGTAGTTGACTAGAGTTGACCAAGTGTTGACTTTAGTCTAGTTTGACCTAGACAGCATGCAGATGCATTATACATTTCATTTATCATCTCTCGTATACATCTTGACCTGTGTTGCTCTAAATAGGACTCTGTGGCTTCAGTTTGGACTTCTATACCTATCAGCTATTCAGGTTATCAGGTGAGTACATTCTCTGACCGTTTCATACTTGTCTAGATTTACATTCTTAATCTAGATTACTGTACTTGATGCTGACACGATTGTTATCACGGATTGGTACTATATGGATCTTCTTTTGAGATGTTATCCCCTTGTATTCACTAAATACATATTGTGATGTGCATTTCACTTACATATTATATTTATTAAATACTCTTATCCTTGTATACTCATTGTGCATATTGTACTCTCATTATCACATGAGTCCTATGGATAGACCATTGTACAACTATTGTATAACATTGTACATCTATTGTATAATATTGTACACTATTGTATAAGATAACGTAACTGGAGTGGATCCTTGTGTATTGATTGGGGAGGGGGAGTAGAAATGGTTATGTAATCAAATTCTATTGTGCAATATTGTATAACAATTGTATATGTCTATTGTACACTCACGTACAACGGAGTTACCATTGCATTGTCCTGGACTGTTTGCATAACCATATTGTACTCTAAATCACATATTGCTTACAGCTCTTACTTATCATATATAGATATTTTCTATTATCAAATCTCTGCTATTTTTTCATAAATATTCTTCTTTCAGCGTTTCCTGTATCTTACTCTATTGCATGCTTTATACTTCCTAACTTGATATGAACTGCATGAGACGTTTTGTGCTCGCTCCTGTCCTGACTGGACCTATTGATAAATTTTACAGATAGCTTGGAGGTTGCCTGCTAGCCTAGAGGAGACACAGTAGAGGTTGTATGGATAGTTATTTTAGTTGTCTTGAGTTGTATTTACTTTATGGATTACTGTATTTGAGATTTGAGATGTTTTCTGGGTTTGTGTATCATAGACACTTAGACATCTATCTGCGGTATCTCTTTGTGGATTTTATATTTTATCTATCTTTTAACATGCTCTACTTTAGATGTGATTGACACTGTATTTGCTATGTCACCTCCATTCGGAGTGTATATACTGTATAGGTACCTTTATATTGTTAGATGTTTGACCTAGGACAGCGTTCTACCGCCGACACTGGGCGTAGGCTGGACGTACCCACTTCTCGTGCCCTTACTCTAGGGTGCGGGTCGTGACAGCTGGGGCAGAAGAGCCAGCTGAATTCGGCTTGGAGGTTGCTGGTGAGGGGATTATGGCGGCTGTGAGCGAGCCTCAGCCTCTACAACCCTTTCCTGGTAAGATAAGCCAAATTTTGACTAGTGAGGAGGCCTATTTGCTCTATCATCACATCCTTCGGGTTATGCTGATTGATGGTTGCTCTGGACATACAGGTCCTGCCTCTTCACTGCCAATGATGGATATTGTCAGGAAAGGCTCTACCAGCGGCGATCTGGTAGGAGGAAGTGTGCCCCCTCCTCTTTCGACTTATATTGAGGGGCCTCCCGTTGGATCGAGTTCGAGAGATCGGACGGCAACGCAGCTGGGGCAGGGAGCAATGGTCCATGCGTCCTCTTTTGCTGATGTGGCTTCGAGGGTCGACCTCTTCGCCTTGCCGAGTATCCAGGTTCTCCAGGCCGCGGAGGAGGAGCTAGCTACTATCCATACATCTTTTCGCTCGAAATTTATTTCCCTGGTGGTAGGGGTGGCAAGTTCTGGCGCAACTCCTTCGGCACTGCCAGCTACACTTCCTCTGACGCCGTCCTCTACGAAAGTTCTGGATGAGGTATCACAGGATGTAGTTGACAGTTTCTACCACCACTTGAAGAGAGGGGTCGAAGCTGCTGTGGAGCGGGGGACCCCCTTTGCCTTGGCTCGATAATGCGCCTGAGGCCAGATTGAGATTCTTAAAACCCTTTCTGGTGGGGCAGGCATAGCTGCGCTTCTGGAGCCCAAATTATTAGAGGCTGATCAGCTCGTGGTCCAGTTTTAAGTGCTGCGGCAAGCTGATCTATCTGCAGCAATAGATCAGGAGCGGGGCTTCCTTACCATTGTCCTAGAGAAGGTAAGGGCTACACGAGATAAGTCCAAGACGGTTATAATGAAGGACCTAGGTGACCTATATCTTCAATATGATCAGCTGAGCCATAGGAGCGAGGATTGCCTAGCTCGGGAAGCGGCCGCCTCTCGCGGAGTAATTGATATAAGGGAGCAGATCCTCGAACTTCAGAAGAAGCTGGCCTTCTTGGAGTCTGAGCTCGTAGCTTCCCGTGCGGATAAAGAGCTGATCGTTCAGGAGGCCGAAAAGGTCTCCCGAGCTTCTGCTAGCCTGGAGCATGCTTTAAAGAAGCTCGAGGATGGCTGGCGGGCTCATGCGCACCTAGAAGACGCGGAGCGGCTAGCTCAGGAGGCTGAGCATCAGGCCAAGCAGGAGTTCGAGCGGTCGACTGTTTTACTGAGGGACCGTCTCATGGAATTGTGTATCGCCGAACCATAGTCGGCTTTTTTACTTCTTTCGTTATCGTTCTTTTCCTTTCTTGAGGGGGACGCGGTCCCCAGAACATGTAGTACTTTTAATATTCAAATAAAAGAGTATATTTTATTCTACCCTTCATTTGTAATGCTTATTGTGTTTGTGGTGTTATGGCATTTGCTCCACTGGGGAGCTGTTTGTGGACTTGTTACCCCTAGTATACCTTAGTTTTAGGTACGGATAACAAGTTTGATGGGGATACTTAAAACAATTCCACAGTAAGGTGGCCATGAAAGTTCCTGATATCGGAGAAAAGAATGCCATGGAGCAGCTGGGCTCCCGGGGCATGCTGATAAATGAGGGGCATGTACTAGGAAACTTAGTACAGCATTTGTGGTCAACGGAGGACACTTGTGGTCAACAGAGGACATTTGTGGTCAACAGAGGACATTTGTGGGCCTATTGTCCTTGGCGTACTCCGGTCTTGGGTACGGATAATAAGTCGAGAGAAAAACCAACATACTTACTCAGAGGTAATGAGGACATGGTAAATATGAGGGTTTCTTCGATGGAGCCTTCCCACTCAGAGGTAATGAGGACATGGCAGGAGTAGGCTCCATGAAGGGTACATAGAACAACTCAGAGGTAATGAGGACGTGGAAGTTCTATACGAGGGGCAATTTGTTTTTGATGGAAGGGAAACAACTCAGAGGTAACATCGACGTAGTTGTTTTGGAGAATTTGTGGACCTGTTACCCTTTTTGTGCACTGCAAGTGCGGGTATTGGATCATATGGAGGGAGCTCTTTTAGGAAAAAAGTTCAGAGGTATAATCATACATGACTTACTACCTAAAAGATGCGATATAGATTCTTCTGTAGTGATCAGAGTGTAAGTTCAGCAGTACCTGCGGGTATATAACTCGACAATCTGAGAGATTTGGGATCAAAATGTAAGTTCAGCGGTACTAGAGGGTACGTAACTCGTCATTCTGGGAAATTTGGAGTCGAAATGTGAGTTCAGCGGTACCAGAGGGTACATAACTCAACACCCTCAGAATGTAGGTTCAGCGGTACCAGAGGGTACATAACTCAACACCCTGGAAGATTTAGACGATGTCGTTTCAGACATAATACTTCTTTAGGAACTTGCCGTTGATGGGACACATGATCAAGTCTCCATTTTATTTTGCGAGGCGGTAAGCTCCATTGGAGAATACAGCATCGATAATGAACGGGCCTTCCCACTTTGGCTGGAACTTGCGGACAATTTTGTGAGTCATTACCATCGACCTCCGAACTGTCAGAACAAGATCGCCCACTTGAAATGTTCTGATTTTAACCTTCTTGTTGAAGGCTCCGGAGATACGGGCTTGGTACAGCTCGATTCGTTGTTGAGCTAACAGACGCTTTTCATCTAGGGCCTCTGACTCTTGTAGTCGGTGATGGTGATTATCATCTTGCGTCAATCAGTAGGTGAGAGCGACACAGAGTGAGGGGATTTGAGTCTCCAGTGGAAGAATTGCCTCACTTTCGTATACCAGAGAGAATGGCGTATTCCCGGTGGCCGTCCGTACTGTAGTATGGTACGCCCACAAGCATTCGCCGAGCTTTTCATTCCAGTCGTATTTGTTTGATGGCACAAACTTCTTGAGAAGCTTGATGATTGTTTTGTTGAATGCTTCAGCCAGACCATTAGCCGCCGGGTTGTATGGTGTTGAAGCAATATTCTAGATTCGGTGTTTGTCGCAAAACCGATAGAAGGCGTGGCTTGCGAACTGTAGGCCATTATCGTGGATGATCCTTCGGGGAAGTCCAAAACGATAGATGACGTGATACTTGAGGAAGCTGATCACATTTGAAGTCTTTACTTCTGCCAGCGGAATAGCCTCCGCCCATTTGGAGAAGTAATCTGTGATTGCGAGTATGAAGCGGTGTCCTCGGGACGAAGGCGGAGTGATCGGACCAATGATGTCCATTCCCCATACTTCGAATGGCCAGGATGCCACTGTCGGATGTAGAAACTCGGATGGCTGGTGGATGAAATCTGCGTGGACTTGACAGGCTTTGCACTTTCTTGCATAGTCTATCGCATCGGCAACCATCCTGGG
The DNA here is from genome assembly GCA_029216955.1 of Iris pallida. Taxonomy (NCBI): domain Eukaryota; kingdom Viridiplantae; phylum Streptophyta; class Magnoliopsida; order Asparagales; family Iridaceae; genus Iris; species Iris pallida. Next base: position 4,896,757 of record JANAVB010019997.1, read on the forward strand.
CCAGTAATAACCCATTCGATGAAGGCGATCTTGTAATTTTGGGCCGGGCTGATGGGCCCCACAGACGCCGTCATGTGCTTTACGTACCGCTTCTTTGGCTTCTGTATTTGACAGACATCGAAGCAGTAATCTATCGTATGGTCGCCGATATAGCATTTTCGTCTCTATATCGTAGAAGAATTTGAGGGAACATCTTCTGATAGAAGTGGCTTCCTTCAGATTCTCTGGCAAGATGTCGTAGACTACGAAATTGATGAATGGTTGTCTCCAATCTGGTGCTTCATCGACTGTCAGAATGGAGTAACTCTCAACGCATTGAACATTATTCTTGGGATAGACCAATTCACGGCCTATTATGTCAACCAAGTGGTGAACATGATTCGAAACTGCTAAGGAAGCGGCGAGGCCTGCTAGGGCATCGGCTTCAATGTTCTGGAGCCTGGAAACGTGTTCTATGAAGAACCCCTCCAAGGAAGAGATGATGTCAATCGCTATTTGGTGATAGGGGATCATGTCTTCATGACGCACTTCGTATGAGCCCCAGATCTGGTTAACGATTAGCTACGAATCGTCGTATGCTTCAAGGTACTCTACCTCCAGCTTCTTTGCAAGTCGGAGGCCAATGACCAAAGCATTGTACTCGGCCATATTGTTTGAATAGGGCTCCGTGAGAGAATAAGCCCGATTGATCACTAGCCCGGTGGTTGAAATCAGTTCCACTCCGACTCCAGCGTCGATGTTGCCCTTGGGCCCAGTTCTCGAAGCGCCGTCGAAGAACATTCGCCATACGGCATCATAGGAGGCCATATTTGAATTGGCAACCTCATCTGGAATCTTTTCGTCTATTCTGGTTGACTCTGATCCTGGATGAGCTGCTAAAAAGTCTGCCAGAGCTTGAACTTTAACAGCCTTCTGAGGGATGAAGATCATGTAGTAGGGGGATAGTAATATCGCCCAGGTAGCGAGGCGAGAGCTGAGTGCACCTGGCTTAGTCATGAGGACCCTGAGGGGGTTGAATCTTGATACGACATGGATGGTTTGTCCCGTGATGTAGTATCACGTCTTCTGAATGGCAAAAACCAGAGCAAGGCACTCTTTCTCTACAGCAGTGTACCAATGTTCCGGCCCCATCATCATTCAGCTGAGGTAATATATAGCCTGCTCGTGGCCTGCATCATTATTTTGCGCTAGCAGAGCACCGAGAGAATGTTCCATCGCTCTTACATAGAACATGAATGGTCTTCCAGTAACCGGGGCTACCAGGACTGGAGGGCTCGTTAGATATTCTTTGATGCTGTCGAAGGCGCGCTGGCATTCTTCATCCCATAGGAATAAAACACCCTTCTTCATTAGGTGGGTGAATGGTTGACATCGTCCGGAGAGGTTAGAGATAAACCTCCTGATGTAGGCCAGCCTCCCTTGAAGGCCTCGGAGTTCACGGAGATTTCTTGGGGGACCCATCTTCATGATTGCCTTCGTCTTCTCAGGGTCTATGTGGATACCCTGGGAAGTAATGATGAAACCCAAGAACTTCCCGCTGGATACGCCCAAGAAGGATTTTGTGTGATTCATTTTCAAATTGTGCGCTCACATCAGGTCGAATATTGTCCTCAGATCATGCAAATGATCTTTCTTAGAGCGGCTCTTGACGACGATGTCGTCGACATAGCATTCCACTGTCTTGTGCAAGTGGTCTCTAAAGATGACGCTCGTAGCTCTTTGATAGGTGGCACCAGCATTCTTTAAACCGAAAGGCATGACCGTGTAGCAATATGTGCCAATTGGTGTTCGGAATGATGTATACTTTTCGTCATCTTGATTTTGTTATACCCCGAGAAACCATCCATGAATGACATACGCTCAAAGCCGCAGGTGTTGTCAATCATGATATTGGTGATAGGGAGGGGGAACTCATCCTTAGGTCACGCCTCATTCAGATTGCGAAAGTCGATGCAGATTCGAATATTTCCATTCTTCTTGAGGACAGGTACTATGTTGGTGACCCAGTCTGGATGCTGTTCCTCCTGGATGAAGCCACTGGTTATCAGTTTGTTGACCTCAGCTTCAATGACATTCATGATGTCGGGGCAAAACTGTCGTTGCTGTTGCTTGACCGGTTTTGTGTCGGGACAGATATTGAGTTTGTGAAGTGCAACCTCGGGGTTCAGTCCTGACATGTCTTCGTAGCTCTAGGTAACACGTCGATGTATTCTCTGACAAGTTGTAGTAGCGATTCTCGCTCTCCGTCTGTCAGGATTTTGCTAACGAAGATTGGTTTTGGAGAAGACTCATCGCCGAGGTCAACTTGCATGACCTCTTCTTCAGTATGAGGCTATCTTTGTTCGACCGCTTTTCCCATTACGCATCTAGCTGTTGGGCCCACGGCTCTAACTCAAGGAGTTCAGAAATGTCTTCATCTTCTTCGTAGGCATCGGCAAATGCCATATTGACGGACAAGACTTGCCTGAATATGTCTCCGATGCTGACATCTGAATCAGAAGTTGATGATTCGGTTGAGTGTGAGTGCCAGTCGTATTCCTTATCTGAGCTTTCAGGGGTCATTGTCGGTGTAACATAACCTAGCCCACATCTGGTTTTGTTGTAATAATATCGTGGTTTTCCAGCTGGGACAGGCAATTATAAAGGTAATCGCCGTCCAGTGCCGTAGTTCAAGCCTGGCATAGTTTCCAGATCATACACCTATTTTTGCATGAGGTACTTGGATCGAAAACTATACAGATAAAGGGGCAGTCTTCCTGTGTCGGGTTCGAGATCAACTTCTTCTATCCTGAAGGGTTGTGGATCATTCTTCCGGCCGAAGATGATTGGATGATCCTCTCCCTCGATTATGCGGTAAGCGTCTTCCACTGGAGTAAGTTGATTTGCGGTGTAGACATTTGTCACCTATATGTATAAGTGGGTGCCTATACCGTGTTCCATAGCATACATTGTACAAAGCTTATTAAGCTCTAGGTAGTTCAAAGATAACCCTTTATTGATGAAGTAAGGTATCTTTTCTAGTGGGATTACAACATCTGCGGAAGGAACATTAGTGTGAGCAGCCACATACTTGGCCAGCTCTGGCTCTTCTTCACCCACCCCCTGTGTCAATGAGGACTGGGAGGATGACTTGGACAGCTCAATCATCAGGGGATCCATAGGTGGAGCAGGACGTGGAATCGTTGGTGTACTAGCCACCCCCAGTTTGGTGCTCGGTACTGGGCGGGGATTTGATGGCTGGCTAGTAGTCCCCGTCTTAGCGCTCGACTGTAGATTCATTCTGGAAAGACGAATCATCATCGGCTTGACCGAGGGATTGAGCTCCTCTATTTGTTGCTGGCTAGCTCTAGGCAGCCTGATTGTCAGTGGCTCCATCGCGGGTCTTGGCGCTTGGCCAATCCTTGGCAGTCGGATTATCATCTGCACCTCCTGTGCAGAGAGGCTGATTGCGTCTTTACGCAGAGTGGCCGTAAGAGGCGCAGTTCTGCCAGGTTTGCGGGCTTGGAGGTGGATCGTTAGAGGTTCTTCTGATTCGGCTGCCGTCTCGGTTTGAGCTTGAGTATCTCCTTCGGCCAGGTGCTTTTTCGACTTCTCATACAAGCATGAATCTGAGTAGTAGGACTCGACCCCTTTAAAGGGATCGATGTCGGCAAATTTTGTCCTTACGAAGCCGTGCTTGTCGACGTACTTGAAACACTGGTGCAGTGTGGAGGGCACGATCATGTAATCGTGTATCCAAGGATGCCCCAGGAGAATATTGTAGGAAGTGTCCGCATCTATGACATAACAGGTCACTTTTGACTGAAGGTCGCCAATTTGGCATTTCAAGCAAATCTTCCCGATCGGATAGCTTTTGCCTGAATTGAAACCACTGATGGCGGTGCTTGTCGGCGTCAGGCGATGCATTGGGATGCGCAGATGGTGTAGTAGGTACTTCGAAATGATGCTTATGGAAGAACCGGGATCAATATGTATTCGATCTATCTTGATATCGCCAATGTACCCAGTATAATACAGAGGGCGATCGTGCAGGTTGGTCTTGATAAGCATATCCTGCAGAGTGAAGACAATGTTCGGCATTGAACCTGTGCAAGCGCTGTCCTGAAGATCTGCAGGCGAGCTTTCCCCAGTGAGATTCGACTGAGCCAGATATGCGTCGGCATTCTAGAATGCCTCATTCAGTGCGACGCGGACATCCTTGGAGAGTCTCAGGAGCTCGTATAGCGATAATTTGGCTGGTGTGTTGGCCAATTGTGCCAAGATGTCAAAGTTGTAGGGCCTCTCCAGCCCATGAGGCGTCTCTCTTCGGAGCGGTTTGTCAAACCGAGTCTCCTTCGGCCTAGGCTTGTCGGTCGTCGAAGGTTACGAGGGTCCTGGAGCATCAGCAGCTGTCGCTTTATGATCTTCAGCCGAGTTACCCGATGTAGGTTGGGATTGTGCACCCGACCGGGTGACGACAGTCGTAGCTTCCTCGACCTCCGTAAAGATTGTGTGGCATGATTTAACTTTTCTACTTTTCTTCTTGCTGGTAGAGGAAGGTGCGGACTGAGACACTTCAGGTACCAGGTCCGGATGGACCCACATGACCTCACCTCGTGATGTGGTAAGGGGCACTATGCCAGCATCCTCGTTTCGGGAAGGTGGAAGGTTAGCGACCTCCATCCTTGCTCTGGATATAGGCAATACTCCATCTTGAGTCTTTGTCGGAGGGAAGCTGCCGAATTATACTGACACCATGTTGGCTGCTACGGTCACCTCTTCGAAATCGATGTCCAAGGCCTTAGAATCGACGAGATGTTGGATGTATCGCTTCAGTTGGTAGCAGTCTTGTGTAGCATGCATGGTAAACATAGCGATGGTAGTAGCAGTAATTGGAGATCCCTATTTCTGTAGGATGAGGTTCATGCCTTGGAGGAGGGAGTTGAACTCGGCCTCCTTGTATGAGCATGTCCAAGATGGGCTTGACATGGCCGTCCTCGAAAGAATAGGTCATCTGAGGCCACTACTTCTCTGCCGGTTTCGGTTTAGGCTTCGGAGCTGTGTCAGCCACCATAGCTTGTTTGCCCTTGTTGTCTTGATTGTTAGAGGGGTTACCACCATTGTTGCTATTGTTGTTAGGGCGTTTGCCCTTGTCCTCTCCTTCTGAGACGTGTAATCCCAGTTGGCGAGCTTTCTTTAATTTGTCTTCTGCGCTAGTGGCACTGATGATGAACGTTTTCCAATCCTTAAACTGACTTTCACCCATCCAGAGGCTGATTGTGGAAAGTAGCCTCTTTTGGCAAATTTCAATTAAGGAGGAGTCAGGGTTACCGGAAGGCAACTTCATTGCGGTTTGGTAAAACCGCTCGATATAGTTCCTTGTCAGCTCCTTTTCTTCCTGAACAACGTCCATGAGGGTGGACATTGTCACGTCTTATTCTACTTCGTAAAATTTCTCCAGGAACATACGTTTGAATCCAGCGATGGAATGGATGTAGTTGTCTGGCAAGTTGCGGTACCAGTCGAAGGCAACCCCTTCCAATGAACAACCGCGTAAGGATGGCGTCGTCATGAGGCAGATGGTCGGTTGTGACTTTGAAGTAGGTGATGTACCTGCTTGCAGATGTCTTCCCATCATATGGATTGATGTTAAATGGTTTATATCTTGGAGGAAAGGGAACATCTCTCCACGCAGTAGGATACGGTTGTCGTATCCTGAGGTCTTGGCAGTTTTCTCGGGCATGAAACATGGCCCGGAGCTCCTGGACCTCTCTTCTTGCCCCCCTGGCCTCATCTGCCGCGGTGGGGCCCGATATTTTAGGAGGATTATCACCCGGGTTTGGTGCAACTGAGTTCGAGTCCACATTGACTGCGGGACCTAAGTTTGTTTGGCTAGGCGTCCTTTCTTCCAGAGTTGGAAGGGCCGTTTTGATTTTGTCCACGGACTTGACCAAGGCATATAATATGGCCTCCAGAGTGTCGATGCGTTGGTGATCACTGGGACCGTCTTGGTTGCTGTCCGTCATGAATACCGTCCTCACATGAGAAGAGATGGAAGGAACGGTGGAGGATGTGCCCTCTGAGTCATACCCTTGTACAGAGAAGTCATCAGGGTATGTGGGAATATTCTCCTCTGGTTCGGACTCAGAAGGAGTGGTACCCCCAGCTTCAGAGCTTGCCTCGTCTTGAGAGTTGTGGACATCCACGGGGACGTCGGGATCTGCTGCATCTGTTGGGTGAACCGTTTCCTCTATATTATCTTCTTAGAACTTCGGATTGTCGTGGATATTTGGAGGAGTGCTACCCCCAGCTCCAATGCCTTCAAGAGATGTGGACGACGACTCTCCAAGTGTGGCAAATTTTGTCTTTGAGCGGGTACCTTGGTAAACTCCTCCTGTAACGGTGGTAGCCAACCACTTAGAAGAGAGTTTCTTGGTTACCGGTTGAGATTTTTGGACTAGAGACATTTTTTTTCTTCCCTCTCCCGCTGCCAGGAATCATCAAAGCATAATTGTAGGAGACGACGAGAATCGTCTCATCTTCTGAGCTTGGGTATTGCAGTCGTTGGAAGATGGACTGTCGGTCTTCTTATACTGCCTCCTTATTGCAGCAGCAGTTGAAAATGACTTGGGTGCAGTGATGTCCCCGAAAGGACTTTCTTTACACCGATTCTTCGTCTCTTTTCTTACGTTTATGAAGAATTACATTGCACAAGTCATCCATTTTGTGGGCCCGGGAGTTCTGAGCACATGAGTGTGTTGGCATCCTGCCTGCTCCCTGATATGAAGGTAGTACGAGTACTTGACCCTGATCATCATTAGGGGATTCTTGGTAACTATCCCGTTCATTAGCCGTCGGGGGCTGGACACGAATAGTTTTACACAACTTTCCATCAGGGGCCCACGTAATAGTCAGCAGGATGCCCTGATAGTCAGAAGTTGGGACAGCTGTCTGAGCTCGACGAGCCCGCGCAGCCCGAGACTTCTTCCTTCTAGCACCTGAGAGTGCATATTAGGAAGAGTCAACGGAGATTGGCACATGAGAGCATCTGGGGTTAGGATCGCCTGAGAGACGGTCGAAGACTGAACGTGAGCCGCATGGAGCAGATGGTATGCGACTGGATTTGGTGGCCGTGCAGGCTGTCTGTATGTGGCTGGCATGTGTGGACGCATGACACTTCTGTATGAGACTAGGAGCGGTGGCCGCATAAGCAGTCTGTATGCGGCTGGCAGTCATGGTCGCAAGAGCAGTCTGTATGCGGCTGGCAGTCGTGGCCGCATGAGCCTCCTTTATGCGGCTGGAAGTTCTGGCCGCATGAGTCTCCTGCATGCGGCTGGCTTCTGTGGCCGCATGAGTTTTCATGTGGCTGGTGCCCTTATGCGACTTCTTCTTGGACCGTACAGAGTTCCTCTTTGTCCCTGCAAGTCCAACATCGTAGTATTTTCTTCTGCCGGACTTGGGGACAGCAGAGTCCTCTATGGCCTGAAGTGGGGTCGCATGAGAGTTTTCTCCGCCGTCTTAAGCAACAGAGAGTACTTCTTCGAAAGTTTGGGGAGGAGCGAATGATTTGGGCCTCCACTCCCTGCGAGCCTTCTTCGTGCGGGCACGCCGCTGGACCGGGCCAGCGCTCCCGTCGAAGAGCATTTCTTCAAATGTCTGCTGGTCGAACCAAGCGACCAATATCTGTTGAGTGGAGCCAAGTTTGGCTACATTCGATTGCATCACCAACTCCTCAGCCGTAGAAAAGTTAGTCCCCAGCAGAGTCGCCATCGTGTTTGCCATTGATTATAAAGGTGCAGAACAATTTTATAGGAGGAATGAACTTAGACTCACAATATAAACTCACTCGTACAAAGAAAGCCTAGGAATAAAAACCTAGGTACAACAATCTAAGTACGATTGTTTATTTTTGATTCTGGGGGTGACGGTAGAGGCTCGGGAAAGCGACGACAGCTCTGCCTTACTCCTTGGACGATCTGACGTAGCCTTGGCTCGGATAAAGAAATGCTCTCGGAATGTGTGGGAAGACTCTTCTGTTCGTGCCTTTTTCTCTGTGTGTGTCCAGCCGGGGGTCTCTTTCTTATTTTTGCAAGGAAATGGCACCTTGCTATTTATAGGAGTGGGGTGTGATCATTAGGGTTTGCAATGATTGCCCCTTTGAAAAGTTGGCAGTTTGGGGATTAATTACCATTTTTTTATCCTATCTTGTTGGCAATTAATCTGGACCGTTGATCTTGATTGCAACAAATCTTGGCAGTTAATGTTAATTGTGCCAAATCCATATGAACAATTAATGTTGATTGCCACGAATCTTTATGATTTATTATGACAAGCTCGGATCTCCTACCACGTGTTCAATCTGCTTGATTGCAATAAATTTGATTTGATCTGGGTAATTATAATGATTGCACCTAAATCTGGTTGTTGGGATTTGTTGATAAATCTTGATTGATTTGGTGCCACGTGTCCAACCATCATTCTGCTGCGAGCCGTAGGGACAAGGGGGAAACTGACCTTCTGCCACGTGTCCTAACCGCGAGCTACAGGGACAGGGTGTCTTGACAGAGCCGCATGAGGGTGGCTTCTCAGGATTTGAATCGCATAAAGGTGGCAGCCGCATAGGTGTGGCTTCCAAAATATGAGCCGCATGAGGAAAGTTTCCAACTGAACCGCATAAGGCTGGCCACGTGTCAAGGCGGCATGGGCGTGGCCTCTCAGCATTTGAGCCGCATGGAGATGGTCCCCATAATCCGAACCGCATGAGAGTAGCGGCTGCATGGGGGTGGCTTCTCAGGATTTGAGCTGCATAGAGATGGTCCCCATGATCCAAGCCGCATGAGAGTAGCGACCGCATGCGGGTGGCTTCCACCTGAACCGCATGCGGCTGGCCACGTGTCAAAGCCGTATGGAAGACTTTGGGATTCGATGGATCGTGCCAGCTATAGAGATTTTTTTCGTTTCCCTAGGAGCACGCCATTATGTCAGAGTCATCATTACAGCTTTATGTCAGAGCTGTCAGTTCACTTTTACGTCAGAGCTGCCTTGTTATGTCAGAGCATTAAATGAGGCCGTTGCTTAATGGCCAGCTATAGAGGCGAGCCGTATAAGGCCATGTGGCTTTTATTCGAGTCGCATGGCTAGGTTGGCGTCTTTTGAGCTGCATAAAACTCCTGGGCCGCATGAGACTCTGAGAGCTTCTTTGAACCGCATGAGACTCCATCTGTTTTGAGCCGCATGGATTTTCATGTTCTTTTCCATGCTTCTACAGAGTCGGTAAGGAAGAGACTGCCGAGGGGGGAGCTGGGACTAGTTAGCCACCGACGTCGGCTATGATGAACGACTTGTGGAAACAAGTCATCGGTAGAGGGAAAGGGGGCAGCGTGTACAATACCGGATCGTTGGCATCCCAGCCGTCCGTTTATTCCAGAGCTCCTCTATCTCCACCACCTCCACCTGTAGATGCACAGATGACGATACTACCGACACCTACACTTTGCGGCAGATTACACAGATTTTGGTGGGCCTACAAGGTCAGGTGACCCAGATGACTTGAGTTCTAGGCACAGCAGGTCTGATTCCTGCTGCCACTACACGGGCTCCTTCTTCAGCCTCAGCACCTCCGGCAACGGCTCCTCTTCCAACCACAAAGCCTACTACACCGGCTCCTCCGACGACCACAGTGCCTCTTTCCATGCTGCCGACTCTTAGAGACGCCCAGGACGTACAGTGGATCGTCACTTTGGTCCTGGGATAGTTATATGCATGCGGACGGCCGACTATGCCTCCGCCACCTCCACCACCATTAGTTTAATTTTTTTTTATTTATTGGTTATATTTGACAATGAGTTTGTATAAACTTTAGGGAGTTTATGTATTATTGAAAAAATTTCTGTGTATGTTAGAGTTGTATTTGACGATGAGTTTGTACGAACTTCAGTGAATTTATGTATTATTGAACTTTAGGGAATTTATATATATTGGTGCTGGATTAATTTCTGGAAATAATAAACAGCTAGAAAATTTAATTGCTGGGCTAATTTATGTATATTGGTGTTGTAATTGTATATATATTGACAGGTTTGAGAAAAGCTGAAACAATTTAGTCTGGCAATAATGAGCAGCTTAGCGACTAACCAGCGACGGAATAGAGACGAAAATCTGTAAATTTTTCAGGCTAGCGACGGAATAGCAACTAAAATTTTGGAAATTTTCCATGCTAGCGACGAAATAGTGATGAAAATTACCGCCGTTAACGTTCTGTTTGATACCAAAAGTGTACCAAACGAGTCAGGGACAGAAATTTCTATCGCTAAGCTTCTGGAAAATTTGTTATTTTTGCTCACAAAATTTTTCGACAATCCATCGCCAAGGCGTCGCCGAGTTTGCCGATGGGTAAAATTCGTTGCTAATTCATAGGTATTATTGGTCGCTATTGCCGTCGATAAGTCGTCGCCAGGGCGACATATTTGTCATAGCAACGTTATAGCTATTGGCGTACCATTTCCGTCGGTAATTGACATTAGCGACAGAAATGACATATTTTATGATAAATATTTTCGTCGCTAAATACCAATATTTTAGTAGTGTAAAACCGTTAAAAAATGCACTTTTTACGTCCATTTGAAAAAACATAAAATTATGAAAACATGCAAATGCACATAACATGTGAATGGATTCTAATCTCGCAACTGGGGCATAGGTCTCATCTTAGTCGATACCTTCCTCTTGGTTGTATCATTGAGCTACAAGCCGGGCCTTGTTACGAGTAACTAAACCATTCTCATTAAGTTTATTTCGGAATACCCAGCGGGTGCCAATGACCGGATGATCAATGGGCTTAGAAACAAGTTTCGAAACTTGATTCTGTTTAAATTGGTTTAATTCCTCTTGCATAACATCTAACCAAAAATTATCGCTATATGCTTCTTCAATAGTTTTGGGTTCTAGCTGTGAAATTAATGCAACACAGGAAACTATATCTCTCTTGGAGGAACGAGTACTTACACCCCTGGTAATCTCACCTATTACCAAGTCCTTGGGATGATCAGTCATAAACCTCATTCTTTTTGGCAGATTCTCAAGGTAGCTGGTTCGGGCTTCTGGTTCTGCACATGCTCTGCTTGGAGGATCAGCTGGTGCTATGTTTGAAGGTTCAGCAGTTGCTCTAATTGGTGTACTGACGTCTTCATCATCATCGTCGATTGTCTGTTGATTCAGTTCATCAAAGGTAATGTTCATTGACTCTTCAATGATCATAGTTCTTTTGTTGAGGACTCGGTACCCTTTGCTTTTGGCAGCATGACCAAAGTGGTTCTAGTGACCATACTTATATTGGTGCAATTGCTTGAAAGATGACCTTTGTAGCTTTGCAATCACCAATATGCTCCATGGTTCTATTTGATATGAGAAGATTTACTTACACTAAGAGGCGAAGACTTTGGTATCCAAAACTTAGATCCATATTTGTTAGCTTTTGGAACCCATTTGCACAAGTTCATATCAACAAGTTTTCTAATCTGACAACGATTAGAAATGTGTCCATTCATACTACAATAATGACAGGAAACATTAACAATAGTTCTATGTACAGCAGTATGAGAACGTACAATGGTGTGATATGATGTGCGTGGATACTTGTAATAGAAAGCATGATAATGTCTAGCATTTGGTTTGCATACTTTTTTGTAAATGATCTGTCATGTGTGACTTTGTGATGTGTCACGTGTCTTTTGCTAGACTCAGTCGAAGGTTGTACTACCTATTTTTCCAGCCTAATCTCTAACTTTTTAGAGTTAGCATAGATCTTATCATATTTAGAAGAAAGAGCATCATTTCTACATTAAGCAATAGAATACTTCTTCTTTTCTGATTCTAATTCCTCCCTAAGTTTAGCATTTTCTTGAGTGCTTTTGTGAATGTAATCAAGTGCCTCATGCAATCTAAACTCAAGTGTGGAAATCTCAGTAGAATTATCAGAAGTAGAAGTATTTCTAACATCATTCAATAAGGAAGTAAGCTTTTTATTCTCACGCTTATAGGATAGAATATCCTTTCTAGCTTGCTTATACTTATTTAATACTTTCTTGTGTTCTTCCAATAGATCACTGAAATCATCAGATAACTCATCATAAGAAAATTTATTCTCTTCATAAAAGGGATTATTTTGTACCTCGTTGGATAATGCCATTGCATATATATTTGCAACTAGACGAGGTCTCTCTTCTTTTTTTGAATCGCTTGCTTCAATTCCATACCATATGCTCGTGGTAGCGTACTTGTGATACGACGATCTTCCTTCTACTACAACAAAAAATCCTTTTAATGACGGCTAAAAAGTGTCATTAATGACGAACCATGACGCTTTTTTTTCCACAACAACCATTATGAAAACGGGTGTTATAAATATTTTTTAAAAGCGTCATAAAATAACCGTCATGAATAGTTTCTATAAAAGCGTTATGAATAGTTAATATATAGTGCACAATTCAGAACAATTTCAAAACGTCATGAATAGATAATATGTATAGGCTCAATGCAGCACATTTATAACACTTTATACTATTCAAATTAGCATATTTATAATGCTCTATACTGCACAGTATATATTACATTCCAAAAACTTAACATAATATATCACCATCTTTATTACATTTCTCAAAATAGAGTACATATCAACATCTTCATTACATTGAATATCCAAATACAGAATGTACCCAAAAAATAGGAATAAATCTATCTTTTGCTAAACAAATTATTAGAAATATTTACTTAAATAGATTATGACCATGGATCTTCTCTCTGCCATCTCTTGAAGATATCGGGAGTCCCAAAGAGAAGTAGTGTCGAAGCTGAGCGCCAACTTGGTGCTGCTGCAGCCGGCGCCGTCGTGGGAGAGCCTCATCCTCTGACCCCTTACTCTCGCCTGAACCCTCACCAGCGCCTGCATGCACCTCAGCGTCATGTTGTGCCCTTTTTGCAAAAAATCGAAAATGTCAGCTTAGCACTTTAGTAATCAACGCTGAAATGTGAGCCTAGCAATCAACCTGGATTTTACCAAGCCAATAAATTAAAGAAAGTTAACAAGAGTTTGCCTGAAAAGTTGAAGATAAACTGAGCCATAAAACATGCATATGCATAACAACAAAATCATTCCATGTACAGGTTACTATAAGCTTACTTGAGTGAACCGAAAAATATTGTCAATAAAGAGAAGCACATCCTGCCCTTCAGCATAGGCATCTAATAGCCAGTAGTTTCTGTTTGAAGCAAATTGATGTGTCAGTCTCTGTGGCAATGATATTTGGGAAACTGGATTCGTAGGAAGCACACCTTCCCTAACACATCTACAAAAGTACTTGTATACATTTGAAATGCAGAGTAATGTCATTTCACAAAATAGTCTAATTTCCAGCCCATGACTTGATTACATATATTTGTCTTGCAATAGTAGAATTATAAAAGCAATCGTGGTTCTTGCAGGTATGTGAAACAAAACCATGATATGTATTGCAGGGAAAAGAACATGGTAAAAAAAACATAGTAAAACAAAACAAATGGCTTTTATAGAAGTAGAAACCCTTGGTTGGTCAACATGAACGAAATTTTCCCTGCATTTCATCCGCAGAGAACAAGAGTTACACCTCCAATAAAATCAAGCCTATTCTGGCTTCCCCCAAAACACATTAACAATATTATTTTTTTCAATATTTTATCTACAGAATAGCAGAATTTATTATTAGCAAGGAATAGCCCTTCGTATCATGTTCCATCAAGAATGTGAAGTTGATACCACAATAGAACTAATGTAGTTTATTGTGGTACATTGGTAGTCGATACTTGATATCAGTTTCATCCTGATTTGGTTTTCAAGAGAACTGGAGCTAATTCATTTTAGCATCAACCAGAATCAATGTCATATCATGTCTATATCATGTCATATTCATTTCTGTGCAACATAGTCCCATAAAAAAGATTCAATAGAAATAAAAATGAGGGGAAGCAACACTTACTAAACACTTGAAGTTGCAAAGGTTGACACCTTCAGCTACTTATGCTAATTCTATTTCCCGTCATAGAAAATCTGTAACTTGGCTAAACTTACAATTTTGGAGTTAACAAGTTTTACATCTAGCAAGAACAACACAGGACAACAGATGAAGTGGATGTTTCGAGTAGACAACGACCCACAACAAAAATTAACAGTGACACAAACAAATAGTCACTGCTAGTTAAGGAATCCATTACCAATTTGTATATGTAGTTACCATGTAGGCATGAAGGCACTCATAAATGGGTGTATTAGAATTACTCACTTATGTACAAAAAAAGGTGGATTTGAGATTTCCAGTTGGAACTGGAATTCATTTCTGAGAAGCAACTAGAGAGGATTGCTCCAATTAATGGAATTCCAATTTAGAGTAATCATACAAGCTCTAACTGTAAAATCATATTGTATTAGATATGATCAAAGCTAATCTAAAACTAAAACTTATAAATTTTTTATGAGACAAATTTAGGTCAGTTCAATATTAAGCATTTATGTTCTTATGGACCTTTTCGCTGTAGTTGCATAAAACAACTACAAAGTTTATATATCCTAGTTCTGAAAGTCGATTAAAAATGTTCATAAATATCATAATGTTGAATGCTACCATAAAAGTTACTACGAATTATGCATGGAATTGCAATTATAAACTACAAGCATATATTTCTTATATTAAAAGGGAGTTTGTATTTGTACAAATATCAATACTCCAAAACTCCGATTCGAAACTCCTGAAACCAAAACCCAGAGTGACCAAAATAGAAACAGAGCTTTAAACCTCAAGCTATGAGGTAATGGAAACATTCAAGACGTTGATAAAAAGATTAAGAAAGATATGTTAGAAATGCATAGGTAAATACCTGACAAACCGAACATGGTTCAACTTGTTTATCAGTTTCTTCTGATAAACATATGTATTTCCACTGTTTTAGTTATTTCAGAATTGTTTCCTCACTGAGCCCAATGCTTACGTTTCCTATCCGCTCCCCCATAGAAACTGAATGGTCAAACAAAAGTATGTCCTGTTAAATGGTACATCAACAAATACCAGTTAGATTCTATGGCATAAGGAACCATCTCTATTGATATCAAGCTTAAAATTGTTAGCAATGCAAGTATTGATATATAGTCTCAAAAAAGAATGCAAGTGTTGAAATAACTATTACGTTGTAAATCGATAGAAGTTTATTGTGAGACTTAAGAATGAGGCTTTACTAGAGATAAAAGTGATACAAAATATAAAGCCAAGCATGCATGCTCGATTACAGAATTGAACTGACGTAAACAAGATCTACCTCACACAGTCACTAAATATGTCATGAAAGGGAAGGTTTCCCAGGAGAGTTGTACTTGGTCATTTGTTGCTTACTTTCAAAAGAAGATAATCATTCGCCAAGTAAAATTCTCAAAATTTACATGTCGTAGTACACTCTACTGCGTCAGTTATCTTTTGCACTTAATAATGGATGAACTGTACATTTAGTACTAAATGTTTGGAGGAAGGCTCCCACTTTGCGATATCTCTCATTATGGAAGTGGGCAAAGTATATAAGAATCGACCAAGTGGTGGTCGGATGCCTCTGATATTACAACAATCAAGAAAAACATATTATACAAGGATGTTCTCTTTTTTATATTGAAACATCATTAACTAGTTTTGATGCTGAAAACAACATCAAAGTGATTTTCTACTATCAATGTAATGTAAATAAATTAAAGAGATTCGATATGTCATCAATTAATTCAAGGACTAAGCCAAGGTAGCTACCAGATGATTTGTGTTGTGCTGAACTAACACAATCGATCAGATTGAGATTTCTATTAGTTCAAGGCACTGATAGTTTAGTATAAGAGAACAAGGTAGTAAAAGTATGACCTCAAGATATAGGCTCTCATCGTCCTGACATATATATTCCATAATCATGAACAAAAAAAAAGAAGCACAAGAACATTGAGAAATAAAATTAACATCAAAACACACCTTGTCCATCTCCAGTTGTTCCTTGAGGGGGACAGGAGGACCGAGGATGACGGAGGCCTTGTCCTCATCCTCCTTCTCGTCGATCTCAGTCACCTCGGTAGAAGCCGCAGAGGTGCAGCTGTACTTCCTGCTTAGCTTGTCATCGTCGTCATGGGCCTCGGAGTCTCTGTCTTTTGTTTTCCCTTGAGCGAGATTGAGAGAAGAAATCTTTGTTCTAAGAAGAAAGCTTAATTTGTGGCTCAATTAGAGGTCGACGATGTCGACCTCCAAATTCGCCTGGAGCAAAATCCAACACAATCAGATCACAGAAACCCTAAGTTCGGAGGAAGAAAAACATTAGGGTTTTTCCAAGAGATTGAAGAAATTGGGGATCGATGGTTACCGATTGAGCGAGAGAGAGGGCGTGGTACTGCATCCGAGGGCTTCTCTTTCTCTTCGATTTAGGAGGTTGAAAGAAGGAGAAGATTAGAGTTTAGGAAAATTTTAGGGTTCAGGAAGAGGAGGGAAGAGGGGGAGGAGGGAAGCTCTAAAAATGATCGGGTGTGAAGGGTTTTGTTGGAAGTTTATTAATTACAAGTTTGCCACTGCTCTAAACTATTAATAATGCTTTATTTTATAAACGTTATAAAAAGCCCAAAATTAGCCCAAACCGTCCTAGAAAAAAGGTATTTTTCAACTTGATAACGCTTATGTATCAGCTGTCATTAAAACTCCTTGTCGAGTGTCATTAATAGGTCTTTTGTTGTAGTGTTCGTTTGGTCGTTCGTAGCGATTCTCCTCTTTAGTAGTAGTAAGGCAATATTCCGTTATGCGGCCTGATCTTCTGAAGTTGTAGACATTGTTTAATGATTGAACACTTATTGGAAATGATGACTCAAAACACATAGTTAGTTCAGTACTTTTCTATTTATTTAACATTCATTACGTTACCCTTTATTGCTCAGTCTTCTTATCCTTATTGCATGATATGCCTTATAGTTTGCATTTTTCATCTCTCATACTGTTATTGACAGGTTATGGTACAGTTCTATATTACCAATATATATTACACTACTGCTTTCTAGCATTTATCATATAATTAAAACTGGTATTAGAGTTATTTGTTTTGCTCCAATCTTGACTGGATAATATTTTTTTAGAGGATCTTGAGGACTTTTGTCCTACCTATATGGACCAGGTATAGATGTGGGCTACCTGCAGTAGACCCAGGAGGAGCCAGCCTAGTAGAGGGGACACTAGTAGCGACTCGTATAGATTAGCTATTAATACTGGATTTGTCTCCAACTTTCTGACTCACTGGCCATGTTATCATTTTGATACTTATGTTATGATGAGATAGTTAGACTCATAGACTCTGGTTGTCGATTTGGTTTTTGTTATGCTTCTGGACTTCTTTAGGTTTATCTTATCATATCTTTTATATCATTATCGTGACATTTACCTACCATATAGTTATTGTGATTGAGTATGAGTATTATCATTATATTGTCCTTCTTTTGGAGTTGAGATATCATTGATGTAGGAACAAAATGTAAAGCGCTATACTCTAGAGGGGGATAAATAGAGTAGGCAGCAAAAATTAGCTATTTAAAATTATTAGCAAAAGATCATAGAATATATATATATATATATATATATATATATATATATATATATATATATCACAGATATGTAAATAAAAAGTAGAGAGCAGAGAGAAAACACAAACACAAAGATGTATACTGGTTTTCTTTTTGTGAGGACTAGTCTAGTCGGAAGAACTCTAGCTTCCAGTTGAAATCTACTATAGAAAAATGCTGCAAGTTTTCATGCGAAGTTCTTGCAACTTCTACAACGCGAGCTTTGATCCGAAGTACTCGAGCAACTTTAATTGTGAAGTGTCTTTCTTCAATCAAGCCTTTTATTGCAATCACTCTGAAACTTCTAGACCGTACCGTATTGGCAGATCGACTAGAGGATTATAGTTGGCTTGGAATTTGAAAATGAAAAGCTTATAACACTTTGGAATACCGTAGTAGGCTTAGAGAGAAGAGAAGAGAGATGTGTATTGAAATGATGGAAATTCTTCTCTATTTATAGGTTTTCCAAAAGGATAATTCTGACAGAATTCGGGCAGAATTCTTTGAGAGAATCACGACAAATAGTCGTTGCATTCGTAACTGCGGGGAGACCAAGTTCAAAATCCAACGGGCCACCAACAGAACTTGGGGCTAATTCGGGCCGAACTCGGGCTTAATTCTCTTGGTGTCCAGAGTTTGATTTTTAGGGTTTTTGCAAATCAGATTTTTGGCTTTTTTTAAAAGTCAAACAGTTAAAAGCTTTTTATAAATGGGCTATTTTCAAAACAAAGGATATTTTGAAAACATTCTGGGATAGCCTATTTGCCAGTACAACTTAGTGTACATCGTATTCCTAGACTCAATAAACTGTGAAAATTGCATTAATAAAGAAAATACAGACTCAGTGGCAACCTGGCTTCAAGTCTTGAACGATAGCAGTAGCAGTTCTCAGCAGTCGTCCAAGTAGCCCTTATATCGAGACAGGGTTAGATCAATTATTAAAATTATGTTTGACCTTGACCAATGGGCCAACAATCTTCTCTATTTTGATAATTGACAAACCTTGACCGATATAACATCTTGATCTTGATTTGACAAAAAATATCAAAATATGTAATATAATGTTGTTCTATACTTGTTGTCTCCTCTAAAAAAATTCTTGTATCCTGCAAAACATGTTAGATTCTTTTTTCTCTCCCATTGTCACTTAGCAAAATAATTGCAAAAAGAGAGGCTCTCCCGTAATTCATGCTTAAGAAACGAACGTTGAAGAAATACAGAAAATAAAAAAATAACATATATTTTACATATAAAATAAAGTACTATCTTAGAATGTCAGAGCATTTCCAAGCATACATATACAAATATAGAGTCTAATCGGATACTATCTAAACAAAATACAAAAGCGTCTAGATGAAAAATCTCAGCAACTAAACAGAGTCATCATTGTCATCGCGATCAGCATCACCACTATGTCCGAAAGGACTAGCTCCAGAAGTGCCAGCTCCATAATAAGGGTGTAGAGTAGCACCAGAACCACGGTACTAGTCACAAGCGTTACCGGGCTCAAAGAAGTGATGAACTACCTCATCATTATAGTGGTAGCCAGAGACAGTGGGATCTCGTGGAAGTGAACTGCATGCAGACCAGTCCGGGCGAAACGTAGATCTGCAAAGGAGTTTTCCAGGGCCTGAAACCGACTAGCATCTCGGAACTCGTGTTACCTCAATGTGTCAGTCACAAATGCTCGCAAAGAGTTGTGCTCATCTAGCTGAGCTTGCCGTATATCAAATAGGTTATAGTGGAGACCCTCAAAAGACATAGGGTAATCCTGAGGAGGTGGAGGTAGTGCAGTGGAAGGAGAAGGTGGAGGAACAACTGCGCTACGATAAGATAGCTGAAGATACTTGGGCTCAGAGTCACGATTGCAAGTGGATAGATCAATGTCAAAGTACTGAAAGATGATCGGGAGCATCATCACGTAAGCAAGGTTCTTGTGTCTTTTGCGACAACGACCCATCATCTGAATAATAGTCTTGGGGACAGAAAATGGAATCCCCTTACGAATATGATATAAAGCAGATATTTCAATGGTGGTTATATCATCCTTGGAAGTGGATTTGGGTAAGATAGTGGAGTAGATGATGCGATGCAATTCATAGAAAAATAAGTTCAAATGAGCAGCATTAAACTTTCCAGAATGAACTCGATCAGGAGAGCAGAGTTCTTTCTTGAAACTGTTTAAAGTTGTTTCTCCGAGAAATTCAAATTTTGTGATATCGTCTAGCGAAGCACCTTTATTTGGAATATTAAGGATTTTTGCTAAGTCGGCATCATTGAATTGAATATCAATTCCAGCGAGACGGCTCTTAACAATGAAAGTGTCAAGGTTTAAATTGTAATAAAATAAATGAATAGCATTAGTTCCAATAGGAAATGAGTGAGTGACAAGGTTGTGCAATCCTAAAGCTTCAAAATAAGTTTGATGGGACGGAAAGATAGTCCACTTGATCGGTGCGTCGGGGCATATCTTGCGAATAGAGAAATCTGCATACCACAATAAGGATTAGTAATAAGTTTTGAAGTAAAACACATTGAACGCCCCGTCGTTCGATTAGACGGGCGAAAAAAGTGATCCTTGGATAGGATCCGAAGACGAGGCTTCTTCGTTAGCCGCCGTCTTCTTCCTCTTGAAGGGGTTGTGAATCCTAGGCATGATTTTTGTAAAAAGTATAGAAATTTACAAAAATTAAAATAGAGAGGAGGAGGAAGTTATACCTTCTAAAATTTAAGTATGGGGAAGAGAGCGAGATTTCACCCACGAATCCAAAATTTGGATGGAAAACTCCAAAAGATTTGAAATCAAATGATAAAAAGCTAGGATTTGGAGCTCTTGGGCATGGCTACTACTCTATTTGGAGGAGATGAAGGTGATGAATAGGAGAGGCCACATTCAAATCTGACTTAAAAGTACCCGACACTAATAGAACTTGGGCTGAATTTGGTGCGAGTTTTCCTAGGGTTCTATTGAGGTATTTTTGTGTAGAAAAAATTTTGTTACTTTATATTCATCAAACCTTTTCAATTATTTAATTCATGGTTTAGTTATTTTAAATTTCAATTAATATAATTAATATTATTTTATGAATTAAATTTTGTTGGGCAGCAACTGTTTCAGATTACCTATAGGGGTATTGTCCCAGCTAACGGAGATTCACAGAAGAATGTTTAAGTACCATTTCGTTTCGACTTTGGTTGTGGTGACAGACAGACCCTTTGTAGGCTTTTCTCGAAAACAGTTTTTATATATTGAAAATTAATTAATAAAACAAATTATTTAATAATATTGACATCTAAAATTCCTAATTCTCGACGTAAATAATTGAAATGATCTTCCGCTAATGGTTTTGTATAGATGTCAGCCAATTGGTTCTCTGTGTCTACATATTCAAGGTTTATATCTCCATTTATTTGATGGTCTCTAAGAAATGATGTCGAATCTCAATATGCTTAGTGCGAAAATAACATACAGTATTCTTAGTCAAATTAATAGTGCTAGTGTTGTCACAGAAAATGGGTATGTGTGAATACTGTAAACCAAAGTCTTCTAAGGTTTGCTTCATCCACAGAATTTATGCACAACAACGTCCTGTGGCGATATACTCAGCCCAGTAGTTGATAATGCAACAGAATTTTATTTCTTGCTAAACCAAGAGACTAGAGTATTTGCAAAAACAAAAGTTTGATTTACAAACTAAGAAAAAGAAAGTACAATAAGTACACTTGAATATGGGGAAGTACACCTATAGGAATCTGATCAGTAGACAATCACTATATCCCTTGGACAATCTGATAAAGAAGACACGAGCCTCTGGAGAATGCAACAACACTTTGTCAGGAGATTATGATCATTAGTGATGCCTTAGAACTGATTTGAAACTCTATTCATAGAGTTCTGAAATAACTATTTCTAAGTTGTGCGCACATTGAGTTTCCCGCCACTTATCCAGTTGCGCGAACGGTTACTTGAACTGCTGGAGTCGCCTGGCATCAGTGAGTGAGATCCGTATGGTCGTAGGCAGTATAGTGGACATGGTCTTCAAAATTAGTGGCATGCACGCCACGTCATCTGGCTTTTGGACAAAAATTGATCAGGTGGTGCCAACTTGCTAGTGGCGCCAGGCATAACTTGATAATTGGTGCCTATAACTCAGTCCTCTGTGCCGTAATAACTAATTTTCTCATGCCACATGATAGCTTGCATGAGCTAGCTGTCAGCATGCTGACAAAATCTTCTCGAGCGTCGTATTGCTCGGGATTCGAAGAGATATTTTTTGACTACTGTGCTGTCGGCAATGATGGTAATCGTTATAGCTTCCCGAGGAAGCTTGCCGCGTGCACCTTATTGTAGGCGCAACCTGGGTCTCGTACAAGTTAGTAACTAGGCTCCACCTGATGCTGGCGCCTTTTTAAGAGTGGCGTCCATTCATTTTTGAGCTTCTACAAGACCTCCTTCAAAGTTTTCAAAGTTTGAAAGATTTTAAAATTTAAAATAATTTGAATTAGAAAGGATTAATATGAGTTACGCCTGTCAATAATGTAACCATCTCCGACTTTTCAGCGCAAGTTGTGTAACGGTCAGGAAATCCCTTTGGGCTATAAATAGTTATTAAGAGAGAGAAATTTTACTTTTTACTGAAAAATAGTTTTCTCCCCATCTTTCTGTCCTCTTCTTCCCGAGCTTCTTCGACCATCAATGGCGCCAAGGAAGTCTGTTGCTGATAAGGGCAAGGCCCCCACTGGACCTTCATCACGTGCATCATCGATTAGGACGCCTCGATACGTGCCACCATCGTCGAGAGCTGAAAGAGCCAACCTGTCGCTCGAAGGGGATTCTCGGAGAACGAGCCGACTTAGGTGCCAGTTAACAATGGTCCATCATGCCAGAGTCGACCATCTCTTTTTAGAGCTCTGGTTGACCTACGCACTCTATAACGTGCGCCTCCTCTTTTTAGAGTGCAGGTGCACACTTCATTACTTGTGCCTCCTCTTTTTAGAGTGTCGGCTGCATCAAAACATACTGTTCGTTTTTATGAACTGTGTTGTGCAAGTTTTGAACTTGCGCCTTCCAAACTTGCACGATCGCGCATGTCGAACTTGCGCACTTCGAACTTGCACCAGGCAAAACTTATGAACTTGCGCAATATAGAACTTGAATTCATGCAGAACTTGAGTTCATGTTCCTTCGAACTTGCACTTAGCGCACTCTGTGAATTTGTGCAACATAGAACTGCGCGCAATCTAAATATATTTTAGAAGCTCGCGCAACCTATGACCTCGTGCACCCTGCTTTAAATTTAGAGATTGTTGCATAGACTTTGTAATTGATCTTTACCCCCTCTTTCTTTTTGCAGTTGATCTTAGGGAAGACCCAGATGCTGAGAGATTAGGTTCGGCTATCAAAGTGTCTGAGTACCAAGAGGACTTATCCCATGTATCGTACCTTTAACACGATCTTCCTGAGAAGGGCCATGCTAGCAGCTCAAGAAAATAACACCTTATTATGCCTAATGAACGGTGAACCCCTGGAAAGTTTGGACAATATCGTACACAAGAAACCAGCTTTCTTGTTTGGAGATGCAATTAAGAAGATGTTCCAACATAAAGCGAAGAAAGAGGACATGATTTACCAGTGCGAGGATAGAATTTTGTATCTCACAGAAATGTCGAGGCACATGTCCCTCTCTCGATATGCATTCTCTAGTTACCCACAACAGATGGCATAGAATCTGACCCCAATTCAACAGGCTAGGGTTGAAAAAATATGCTACAGACTGGTCCTCAGAACAAGGATTCATTCTACAGTACTTCAGAGAAATACAGTTCTCAACTGAGAGGTTTGAAATTGAGCTGTCTGCCTTCTGAAGATTCGTCGATGCTACTTTCCGTCAGATTACCTATTTTCGCGAACGTATTTGCAAAGGTTGAGGAAAGATATCCAGATGAAACCATGTATTTAATAGGCTTGGTGAATCTTGACATGAAGCGCTGGAACAGCATTGTAGTTTGGGTTTTGGATCAGTTCAATGATAAACTCCTCGAATTAGAGCTCTATGATCCGATCTGGGCTATTGCTCATGGCTTTCGTCCAAATGCCCCCATATTTTTGGCTCTAATAGAACGGTGTAATGACAGGACTGGCACATTCATGACTCCCTACAGAGAGATTGGCTTTGCGCTTCATGAGATGAAGTACCTTTCACACTTGCCAATGGGTGAAAACCCATGTGAAGAATACGTGCCCACGAACGAGAAGCTGGATATCCTATCAGCAGAGAACCCTCAGATGGTGGCTGTGTTTGAGGAGCTTTTATGCAACTACATGGTCTGTTCCCTTTATTATAAGGGTGCTTCCAAAGGGATCTGCTACACGACCAAATGGCTGCCATACTTATTTCTGGGCCATATCTATGAAGATAAGATCGTCGAGAGTCAAGCTTGTGACCCTTGTTTCTTCAAACCGCTCGGCCGCAGCGACATAGAGAAGTTGATAGAAAAATCCAAGCATGTTGATAACATCTTGAATGTAGATTGGCACACATTCACTACTAGTGCTACCATCGAAAGTTATCATAGACAGGGTTACAAGCCCATGCCTCGAGAAGTCCAGTTGGCAGGTTTTATCTCTCTATGGCTACGGTGATTCGTGGTACCTGGGGCCAGTACCGTTGACAGATTCCATCGAGGCGTGCTATTCGCTGCCGTGTGTCCAGTATTCGGCTACAAGATGGAACTCCTTTCGGTGATGACTTGCCGCTTGAACGCAGGCCTGCATTATTTTATTGACACAATGGTGCATAACAAGGATGCTCAGGACGACTTCCCTTGTACAAAAATACCGTACACCTATTTATTTAGGTGGTTGTTATTGTACTATCCCAGCTTAATGAACCCTGATCTGAGTGTAGTCGGAGGAGACTTCATTATGCGTTATTCCAATGATCGATGGAATCTAAATGCACTTTCAGAGTGTAGAAGAGCTCTGAACCAAGGTTCTGGATGGAGATTTCAAATTGTCCCTCCCCTTCCAGGATATGAGAATCTTCTCCCCCTCCAGATCATGGATTTAGAAACGACGTCTCTCCACCTGTCTTAGGCTAATTTTGCATGGTTGAAGACGATCCAGCCATCCCACCTGGTGTACCATTTTGAGGGTGATTATTTTCTGGAACCGTACCTACCAAGCCAATTCGCTCAGCAGTTCGGCTATGATTAGATGCATGTGGGTAACGCCACCACCTGTTAGTAAGCCAAGGGTTACCTAATATATGGTACCTGAGCTTGGAGATACTATAATGCAAGAGGCACCAAGGCCATATTCTTGATGCCTAATGCTTCTACTCAAATAGGCCCGCGTATATTATATACAGATACAACTTTTTATACTTCGGCCAACACTTTCGCCAAAAATTTTAACCTACCTGACAGTTTCGCCAGTGATAAACAGTTAAGAGCTGGGGTCCATACCGCACAATCTTTCAGAGATAAGGAAGATCATGTTCCCGCTGATGAACCTCTAGAGGCTTCTCTCGTGGGCTTTCATGATGAAGTCAACAACCCGTTAGATGTGTCACTGAAGAAACGGAAGGAAAAGTCTCCTGCAAAGGGGCTTAGTAAAAGACAAAAGACTGGAGAGCCGTCTGTTCCATCACACTCCGACGATCTCCTTTCCCCTCCTAAAGCTCCAGGGAGAAAGAAGAAGACCACACTAGTCATTGTTGAGCGGCCTACTACCAGGACAACACGGTCCCAGACAAAGCAGAGTCATACAGAAGCTTCTCCAAGAGGAGGAGAGGCAACTCCTTCTTCAGTTCCAAAGACTAGTAGGATTGTCCATGAAGAGGTTACCAGGAAGCCTAATGCATAAGATGATTTTGATGATGTTGAAGAGGAACCTGAGACACCTCTTGTGCATAAAACTAAAAGGTGATTAAGATTAATGGTGACTCCAGCAGACCGTCAAGAAATTGATGCTTCGCCCACTCATTCCATATCGAAAGAGTGTTTGAGTCGACCTAATACGCCATTGCCTTCGCAAGATCTGCCACCTCAACAAGGTAGTTCTAATACTCTTTTAATATGATCATGATTAAATAAAATATTGACATTATTCTTTTTCATCTGTAGAGGTTACAACAACCAGCGCTCCGGCTCCGGTCATTATAGGAAAGACCTCAGAATACCTGATCATGCAGACAACCATTCCTGTGACTATATTAGCTGCAGCAGGAATAATGATGTCATCCCCAACTCCCGAGGTCCCAGAGACTATAATTCCTGAGAAGCAGCCAAGCAGAGTCAAGGGCCGGGAGCAGTCATTTACTGACAGACGGCTCAGAGGCTGGGAGAAGCCAAGCGGCCGTGTCTGAGACTACTATGGCAAGGCTCCGTTCAGATCTGGACATGCCCCGTGAGACCCCATACATACTGCCGAGATCAGGTAAATTTCCGACTTTCATTTACCTTAACTCCTTTGATGATGTATAATGATTGTGTATCTTAATTGTAGAGGGTCCCATGAGGATAATTGCAGTAGCTCCGTCGACCGCCTTCAGCTTTAGCTCAACCCTGGCTTCTCTGGATATAAGGACTCAGCCTGGAGAAGGAAGCTCCTCCATGATGCCAGTGCTCAGATCTTCTGATACACAATCTGTGATTCATCCAGCTGCTGTAGAAGGAGGGATTCGGACAGAAGTGGCTACTCCTAGTATATCAGCGATGAACAAGATCATCGTTGAAGCTCATACCAATGATTTCTTCACCTCTCTGAGGCCTCTAGTTCAGATGGTCTTGGAAAAGGACCAACGTTATGAATTAGTAAAGGGCCCTTCCTCTTTTATCATTGGAGCTATTCGCAAAATCGGCAATCTGGGTTGAGTCAATTACTTGGATAAGCTTGAGTAATCTATCAAGTCGTATAAAGATCTAACAAGGGAAAAAATCCAAAAGCTCATAGATGCTGAATACAAAGCGATGGCTCGCAAGTCTGCAGCATGACGAGCTGACATCGAAGCTTCTATGGTGGCTTTCTCACGATACTCTACAGAGCTGGAATCTCGTATTATCAAGACTACTTCTTCTGTTGAGCGTTATAAGACTAAAGTCACATAGAAGGAGAAAGAAGCAACTGAATGTCAAGATCGCCTCCGGGATTTAGAAACTGAGATAGCACGGCTTTAAGAAGTACTCAAAGTAGTTCGGCGATGTGAAGCGGATATACTGAAAATGTATAAGTTGCTGCGAGCCAGCTAGATGATCTGAAGAGGTAACTGGAAGAACTTATTCGAACTCAAGGTGCAGAACTGGAATGCTGAGCTGACTTTCTGCAACCGTTTGATCAGGAATCTGAAAGAGCTCTGGCTAGGCAAAAGGTACTTGACTCCAGATCTGAGAGTGCCGAGAATCTGAAAAAACTGATAATTGATCTTAGTACTCAGCCCCTCAGTGAAGCTACCCTGACAACTTTTTTTTATCTTTCACATGATGTACACTTTTTGATATTTTGCACATCATTAGAAATAAAAATAAATAATCATTTTGTGGTTCCATTACTTGTTACATATCTGTTATATACATAAGTAATAGACAAGAGTATGAAGTATGTTCAGAGGTACCGGACATGACATATCTTCTTAAAAAATAACAGTACTTATTATACTTGTTCAGAGGTAATATGGACGTGACATAATATAATTTTGAGATATTGTCATTTCAAAAGACAACTTTATCAGAGGTAATGTGGACATGGTAGGTCGCTGATGTAGATAATAGAATTCAGAGGTAATGTGGACGTGAATTCATATATCCATTAACTACCTTTAAATCAACTAGGATTCAAAAATAGGATATCTTTTAAAACAACTGGGTTTCAAAAGACAATATTTGTGATGATGTGATATGATCTGGATAGACTCCACTGGGGATTTTCTTTGAGAGTTTATTTTTTGTGGTTTTATCTACGGAAGAGTAAATAAAAGATAATAAATCGAAGAGTTGAAGGATATACAATATTCAGAGAATATCTTATACATTCTTCAAACATAGTATTTCTTAAAACAATTTCCATTGATAGGCATCATAGAGACTCGGCCATCCATCCCCGTCAATTGATAATCTCCGTTTGAGAAATCCTTGCTTACAACATAGGGACCTTCCCACTTTGCTTCGAATTTACTATTGCTCATGTGTGTCATAGTCATAAGACGTCTGACAGTAAGGACCAATTCTCTTTTTTGAAATGCTTGTACTTTGACTTTACAGTTGAAAGCTTTTGAGATACGGGCTTGATATAGCTGTCACGACCCGCACCCACTGTTAGGGTACGAGAACGTAACAACGCCCAGCCTACGCCGCAGTGTCGGCGGTAGAACGCTGTCCTAGGTCAATCATCTATCAATACCAAAGTACCTGTACAGTTTATACTCTCCGAATGGAGGTGACATAACAATATACATCTCAATCACATCTAGGGTAGAAGAACGAAAGATAGATAGATAGATAGTAACTCAAAAGAACAGTATCAAAGATGAATAAGTCTAAGTGTCTAGTACAACATAATATCCAGAACTGTCAACTCATAATACAAAAGTCTAAGAGTCTATACATCTCCACATCTCAAAATACAACTCAGAAAGTGAGACAAAAGTAAATATAGAAAAGACTGTCTAGACTAAACTGGTCTAGACTACTGGAACAACATCCTCAGCTGCAGGTGGATCCTGCTGGGGGTCCACAACATAAGTATCATCTAGTCCTGCTCCAAAATAGGTAGACACCAGGGCCTCATCCTCATCCTCTGTAATATTTTCAACAGGTCCAATCAGGACGGGAACGAGCACAATACATCTCACGCAATGCATATCATGTTAGGAAATACGATACAGGCAATAGAGTAAGATACATGAACTGCTGAAAGGAAATATACGCTGTAAAAGAGATAGCTGTAATGAAATATCTACTGTATATAGAGAACTGTAGTGACTAGTGATGTAGAGCACAAGATAGGCATGTGAATGGCTAGAATTTGCACATGATTACACTACTGAGTTTGCACATGATTACACTACTTTGGAATTATTCACATGACCACTTCTACTCCCCCGTTTCCCCAATCAATACACAAGGATCTATACAAGTTACGTTATTGTACATGATATCACATGGGGCCCATGAAAGGGTGCACATGATAGTATACATGAGGGCTTAGTAAACATGAGAGTACATGATCACATGAGTGCACATGAATAATGGAAGCATAGGAGTACATGATGATAGTGAAACACACATAACATGAAGTACCCGATGCTCCCGAGGGGGATAACATCTCATGTAAAGATCCATATAGTACCAATCCGTGTTACCAACGTGACAGCAACAAGTAAAGTAATCTAGAGCAAGAAGTAAAGCCTGAACAAGTATGAAACGGTCAGAGAATGTACTCGCCTGATAACTGAATGTCTGAAGAGGATATACTGCCTGAGGAGAGGTGTCTGGCTCCTAATCAGAGCAATATAAGTCACAATGTATCCACAATGGTAAAAATAAAGTTTACAATGCATACTACATGATTCTAGGTCAATTTGGTCAAAAGTCAACTCTAATAGTCAAACTAGGTCACAGGAAGTCACACTTGGTCAACTCTAGATAATTCTACAGTCAACTAAGTCAACTTAAGTCAAATTTAGACTAATCAAGGTTCTGATCAACTTTAGATTAGTCAACAAGGTAATTGGGTCAAGGGTCAACTATCCAAGTCAACTCTATAAGGTTACTTAACTAACCATAGGCTAACCTGTCTTAGGATACCCAAGATACCATTCTACAAAGCTAAGGTATAACCAACTCCCTATACAAGTACATCACATATAAATATATATAGTACAACACCAAACTTAATCTTATAATCAAGCTAAACCATAGTCTAACTCAATCAAGACTCAACTCTAAGTATCCTACTTAACCCCATACATATCTTCACTCTACATAGGGCTATCTATATAACCAAGTCATAAATAATACCCTTATATAGGTCAAAGTCTAAACCAACTAGTCAATAGTCTAGGTTTTAGTCAAACTTAGGTCACCAAGTCACTCAGAGTCCATCCAAACTATTTCTAGGTCAATTAGGTCAAGGTTTGACCTATAGTTGACTTTGGTCAACCCTGGTCAACACTAAAAGTCAAACTGGTCAACTAGTCCAAGTTAGGTCAAACAATGTTAAACTAGTTAGGGTTAGTCAAACTAGTCATTCTAGGTTAATTTAAGTCAAAACTAGGTTAAGCTAGTTCAAATTGACCTAAGGTTGACCTTGGTCAACACTTAGTCAAATTGGGGTCAAACTAGCTAAGTCTTGGTTTACTAGTCAATTAGGGTTAGGCCTAATGGCCATAGGCTAGTATCATAGCCCATAGGTTAGTATTCCTAGGTCAAGGCTAATGATGGGGTTTTCATATAGACCTATAACTAGGAGTCACATATATATATATCTATATAATACCCAATATCAATATAGGAATAATACATATAATACAACCCACATATTTATATGTAATGATAACACTATATATATATATCTAATACAATATATATATCATATATATATACATATATATATATATGTAAACAAAACCTATATATATATATATAATCATATATATAGAGAGAGGAAAGAGAGACTTAATGAGAGAGAGAGCTAATCAGTGAGAGAGGGAGAGAGACAGTGAATCACAGACAGGGGGGGGGTTCAGAACCTGGAACCACACCCCCAACACACACATAACAGAATACATATATACATATATATGTATACATATA
The DNA here is from genome assembly GCA_029216955.1 of Iris pallida. Lineage (NCBI taxonomy): Eukaryota > Viridiplantae > Streptophyta > Magnoliopsida > Asparagales > Iridaceae > Iris > Iris pallida. The sequence goes on from JANAVB010019997.1 coordinate 4,927,193, forward strand.
ACTACACCTACACACAACCAAATACCCCTAAATTTCACCTACACTCACACATACATATATACTACACATATACATACTAAAATACACTAATACAATGTATAATTTATATCAAAATTGAGTTTGAAATTCATCTTTACAAAACTGGAAAATAATACAAAACTGGAAAATTGGACTGTTTAGGTAAATATAGGTAAACTTGATTTCTCATACAAAACCGAGCTAAGGCTCGATTCGAAGGGTTGGTAACTGAGCCCCTAGGTGTCCTCTAGTGTCTAGGGGGCCTGACACGACACCATGACACATTTCGACGTGTCCTCGACTCACAAAACCCAATCGGGTAAAACTGATACACACGCACACACACAGTATCGTGCACGCGTGCAACTCACCCTAGGACACGACACAGACACTCTCGTGTCTCGTGCACGTGCACGAATGTTCACCTAGGGGTAGGGTACGTGTCCAACACCCTGCACTGTGTCCACGTGTCGTGTAGAGGGGACACGACACGCGTATCAGAGAGGGAAATACGTGGTTTCAGACCGCGTCGTGCAGTGATGCACGCGTCTCGTGTACGCAACACAGGACACGACACATCTCGTGCTCGTGTCCTGGGGTTCGCCCTAGGTTCCTCTACACATGTGTCACCCTGACACGTGTACACGACTCGTGTACATGGGACACGAGACCCGTGTCAGAGCCGTTTTCACGGCTGTACAGTGCAGTGCACGTCCCTTGCGGGGACGATTCCGTGTCTGACACGACACGAGGTCATCCCAAACTTTGGGGATGACCTGTCAGTCAGTGCCCCGTGCTCTATGCCAATTTTGGCGTGTCCACGTGGCGTGTCCAGTGAGTTATTAGTGTCGGGTAGCAGGACACAAAATGTGACAGTGTGCAGTGCAGTGCAGTGTAGTGCAGTGCAGTTCCCGTGAGTTCGTGTCCGATTTGGACACGAAAAAGGACACAACTCGTGTTCAGTCACTAGGGGTTAGGGTTAGCTAGGTCTAGGCTAGATTTTGGTTAAAAAGATTTACAAAACAGTGAGTAAATATTAATGTGACAGTGAGCTAAAAACAGTAAAATACAATGAAATTTCAATCAGGATACGTGTCCGATACGACACCATACAATTCCTAGATTTCACCAAACCCTACCCACAACTATATTATAACTATATGCATGCAATAATGAAGAAAAAAATAGTATAATAACTAGGTTTAGATATATTTACCTCTATGTGTGAAATGTCTTGAATTTTCAAATAATGAGGGGGTGTGTCCAAGTCCACTTGTGGGTGTGTCCAAGTCTTGTGTCCAACTTGCTAGCCTCCCTTAGCACCCTCTAGGTTGTAGGAACCCAATGCAAGAGGTTTGAAGTGATTTGGATCACTAGGTTGAGAGTTATGGATTTTTGAAGTAAAGGGGTATTTTTCATGAATTTAATTCAATGCAAATGCAATGAATTAATCAAAATATATAGGAAGGGGGTCATGCCAAGGGGGGGGAGGTCTTGGCCGGCCAAACATGGCCAAGGCATGGGGGGAGGTTGTCCTTGGCTTGCTTGCAAGCTAAGGGAAAGACTTTGTAAAGGGGTTTAGATATTTTGCATAATTTAAGCAAAATATCAATAAGTAATATCTAGATATTTATATAGCTTGACTACCATGAAATATCTAATCCTCTTAGTCATTCTAGGTTAGTAGCTAACCTATGGATTAGGGTAATTAGGTTAGGGATTAGCAAGTCACTAACCTAAAAGTCCATGAATAGTAATATCTCACTAATCCCACTAAATTCCAAATAAATTCCTAAAAATTACCAAAATACCCCTATGGCTAAAAACCACCAAAATGATATTCTAAGCCTATGGTCAAGTTCTCATGGTCATGGCAACTTCTAGGTTAGAGAAACTAGGGTTTACACTAGGGTTTACTAACAAAGTCACAAAGTCATAAGTCATGACTTAGCATGACTTTAGAAATGGTTTATCTTAACTAAAATCACCAGAAAGTCATACCATGACTAGAATACCACTAATAAATAATAAAAATAATAAATTTTCAAAAATCCACAATTTTCAGAAACAGGGTGTTACAAGTCTACCCACCTTAAAATAATTTCGTCCTCGAAATTCAGATGGTTGTACTCCTCCTAGGTCAAACCTCCAACAATCAAGGACGAAGCCACTACCTGGGCAACATACAAGGTCAACAAGCAAAATAGGGGTAGTAGACCTATACTGGGTCCTGTCCAAGAATTGGTTGGCAGTTTTAGGTCGTAGGGTGTCCTTAATTCAAATCGAAGCCAAAAGTAACTCCATGGGGTAAATCAGGATAGAGTCTCGGGTCAGAAAAATCGTACTAAGCAAGTGAAGCATATGATGGTATGCCTAAGTGGGACACTAAGGTTATGGGTGTAGTATGTCATGTCTAGGTCATGTATGTGAAGTCAGTTTTGAGAAAACAACTAGTCTTGTGCTCCAAATTTAAAAGTCACGGTAATGTGTCTACGGTGATCATAATTTAGAGTGGGAAGGGTCTATGGCCTAATTTTAACCATAATTGGTGATGCAATAGTGGTACCAGGGGGACAGGTTAAATGGGAAAGTCTGTGGTCTCATCTGGGTGCACTAGTCATTCTAGATTAAGACTGTTCCTATGGTATCAAAACGTACAAGCAATCTAAGGTGTCCAAATTGGGAATGTAAGGAAACAACAATCATCAAGGCTATAGGCCGTCTACCATCCTATATGAAAATGGGTCATTAATAAGTGAGAAATCATTAAAGTTACCATTCCATAAAGTGGTAAAAGAAAATTGAAAATTTAGGCACAAACAATCACAATTAGATTTTTGTCTTGACACGATCTAAGTTGATCAATTTCAGGATAAATCGAGACTTGGGCAAGATGGAAAATTAATGAAATCGAGTACGAGCACGAGCATCCAATGATGAAGATCCAGGTCATGATAAATTTAACTCAATTGGATACGAATACGAGGTTCATAGGCGATTAAAATAATTCTAAGGAGAATTGTCAAGGCTGTTGTGGATAAGAATCTAGGGTAAGTTTAACTGTGTCCATCCACGTAGATTGATACATGAAAAAGCGAACCAAAGTACAATAGGTTGATCAGACCATCATGTACCGGTTCTGATTAGACAATATGTTAGTGGGTGGCCACCCAATAAAATATGTCATGACCAAGCTCGAAAATAGATAAGCTTGCAAAACTAAGGCTAATTTAGCAGTACAAGATATAAGGGTGGTAATGATGAAAGGAATTACATAGTCCAAGTTTCTTAGCCAACGGGTCAAGTAATCAGATAAGGTATAAGGTTAAGTATTTAAGGATTCAAGCAGAACACCATCACATGCTAGGTCGAAAGAATTGAACCAAGGTGGATTTCTAATTGAAATAAGAATAAATTTAGTATCATGGCAGAGGTTATAGTTTAGCCATTTGACCAGAAAATCATATCAAGAAAATAGAGTACAGGGAGACGGATTTTAGTAGGACATGGAATACCTACATGAAGGTAGGCTAGTCTAGGTTTTATATGTGAAGTTTGTTGGGAGGTAACAGCTAGTATTTATACTCTGAATATCTAAGTCACGGTAAAAGACGTCCAATGATCTAGAATAGAAAGTGGTAGTTCGAGACGTGATAAATTGATGCAAAAATTGAAGAGGATCAAATTAACCCATGAAATAAAATTAATCAGGAGTCCAGTAAATAATTTAGGAACACTGTCCTAGGGATTTATAGGCTACTAGATGAATATAGTTAGGGTTCGATCAATCAAGGGTCAAGGTTAGGAGGTATCAAATAAAGCCTTGATTTGAGGAAATATCGAGTAAGTCAGGTTGGGATACAGTCACATAGTTAGGTAGAAAGTGTTTAAGCAAGGTGCAAAATAGAGAGGACAGTTCATTTTAATGAAAAGCAATTAGCAAGAGGATTAGATGGCTAGAAACAAATAAGAATTTTCTCCTAATTGTGATTGAGTACCCCCAAAAATAAAAGATATTAATCTAACACTAAGAAATTAAAATCAACAACTACAAAAATTTCAAAATCATCAACTAATACCAGGATTCAAAGTTCTACAGTGAATCCTCCAAAATCAAATTCAATCAAGGGAAAAGAAGTTTAAATCGTAATTTCAAATGAGATTCTCAAGGGTCATCCCAGGAATCTCTCAAAGTATCCTAGCAGTGATTGAGTATCCATTCTCTCTAAGCCTATTCCTCCAATCCTATTACAGGCTGTAGTGATACTCTAGTTCGAATACCACTACATAAACTCGACCTGCATGGGCCACCACTAAAAACGTGTCACGACCCGCACCCACTGTTAGGGTACGAGAACGTAACAACGCCCAGCCTACGCCGCAGTGTCGGCGGTAGAACGCTGTCCTAGGTCAATCATCTATCAATACCAAAGTACCTGTACAGTTTATACTCTCCGAATGGAGGTGACATAACAATATACATCTCAATCACATCTAGGGTAGAAGAACGAAAGATAGATAGATAGATAGTAACTCAAAAGAACAGTATCAAAGATGAATAAGTCTAAGTGTCTAGTACAACATAATATCCAGAACTGTCAACTCATAATACAAAAGTCTAAGAGTCTATACATCTCCACATCTCAAAATACAACTCAGAAAGTGAGACAAAAGTAAATATAGAAAAGACTGTCTAGACTAAACTGGTCTAGACTATTGGAACAACATCCTCAGCTGCAGGTGGATCCTGCTGGGGGTCCACAACATAAGTATCATCTAGTCCTGCTCCAAAATAGGTAGACACCAGGGCCTCATCCTCATCCTCTGTAATATTTTCAACAGGTCCAATCAGGACGGGAACGAGCACAATACATCTCACGCAGTGCATATCATGTTAGGAAATACGATACAGGCAATAGAGTAAGATACATGAACTGCTGAAAGGAAATATACGCTGTAAAAGAGATAGCTGTAATGAAATATCTACTGTATATAGAGAACTGTAGTGACTAGTGATGTAGAGCACAAGATAGGCATGTGAATGGCTAGAATTTGCACATGATTACACTACTGAGTTTGCACATGATTACACTACTTTGGAATTATTCACATGACCACTTCTACTCCCCCGTTTCCCCAATCAATACACAAGGATCTATACAAGTTACGTTATTGTACATGATATCACATGGGGCCCATGAAAGGGTGCACATGATAGTATACATGAGGGCTCAGTAAACATGAGAGTACATGATCACATGAGTGCACATGAATAATGGAAGCATAGGAGTACATGATGATAGTGAAACACACATAACATGAAGTACCCGATGCTCCCGAGGGGGATAACATCTCATGTAAAGATCCATATAGTACCAATCCGTGTTACCAACGTGACAGCAACAAGTAAAGTAATCTAGAGCAAGAAGTAAAGCCTGAACAAGTATGAAACGGTCAGAGAATGTACTCGCCTGATAACTGAATGTCTGAAGAGGATATACTGCCTGAGGAGAGGTGTCTGGCTCCTAATCAGAGCAATATAAGTCACAATGTATCCACAATGGTAAAAATAAAGTTTACAATGCATACTACATGATTCTAGGTCAATTTGGTCAAAAGTCAACTCTAATAGTCAAGCTAGGTCACAGGAAGTCACACTTGGTCAACTCTAGATAATTCTACAGTCAACTAAGTCAACTTAAGTCAAATTTAGACTAATCAAGGTTCTGATCAACTTTAGATTAGTCAACAAGGTAATTGGGTCAAGGGTCAACTATCCAAGTCAACTCTATAAGGTTACTTAACTAACCATAGGCTAACCTGTCTTAGGATACCCAAGATACCATTCTACAAAGCTAAGGTATAACCAATTCCCTATACAAGTACATCACATATAAATATATATAGTACAACACCAAACTTAATCTTATAATCAAGCTAAACCATAGTCTAACTCAATCAAGACTCAACTCTAAGTATCCTACTTAACCCCATACATATCTTCACTCTACATAGGGCTATCTATATAACCAAGTCATAAATAATACCCTTATATAGGTCAAAGTCTAAACCAACTAGTCAATAGTCTAGGTTTTAGTCAAACTTAGGTCACCAAGTCACTCAGAGTCCATCCAAACTATTTCTAGGTCAATTAGGTCAAGGTTTGACCTATAGTTGACTTTGGTCAACCCTGGTCAACACTAAAAGTCAAACTGGTCAACTAGTCCAAGTTAGGTCAAACAATGTTAAACTAGTTAGGGTTAGTCAAACTAGTCATTCTAGGTTAATTTAAGTCAAAACTAGGTTAAGCTAGTTCAAATTGACCTAAGGTTGACCTTGGTCAACACTTAGTCAAATTGGGGTCAAACTAGCTAAGTCTTGGTTTACTAGTCAATTAGGGTTAGGCCTAATGGCCATAGGCTAGTATCATAGCCCATAGGTTAGTATTCCTAGGTCAAGGCTAATGATGGGGTTTTCATATAGACCTATAACTAGGAGTCACATATATATATATATATATATCTATATAATACCCAATATCAATATAGGAATAATACATATAATACAACCCACATATTTATATGTAATGATAACACTATATATATATATCTAATACAATATATATATATCATATATATATACATATATATATATATATGTAAACAAAACCTATATATATATATAATCATATATATAGAGAGAGGAAAGAGAAACTTAATGAGAGAGAGAGCTAATCAGTGAGAGAGGGAGAGAGACAGTGAATCACAGACAGGGGGGGTTTCAGAACCTGGAACCACACCCCCAACACACACATAACAGAATACATATATACATATATATGTATATACATATAACTACACCTACACACAACCAAATACCCCTAAATTTCACCCACACTCACACATACATATATACTACACATATACATACTAAAATACACTAATACAATGTATAATTTATATCAAAATTGAGTTTGAAATTCATCTTTACAAAACTGGAAAATAATACAAAACTGGAAAATTGGACTGTTTAGGTAAATATAGGTAAACTTGATTTCTCATACAAAACCGAGCTAAGGCTCGATTCGAAGGGTTGGTAACTGAGCCCCTAGGTGTCCTCTAGTGTCTAGGGGGCCTGACACGACACCACGACACATTTCGACGTGTCCTCGACTCACAAAACCCAATCGGGTAAAACTGATACACACGCACACACACAGTATCGTGCACGCGTGCAACTCACCCTAGGACACGACACAGACACTCTCGTGTCTCGTGCACGTGCACGAATGTTCACCTAGGGGTAGGGTACGTGTCCAACACCCTGCACTGTGTCCACGTGTCGTGTAGAGGGGACACGACACGCGTATCAGAGAGGGAAATACGTGGTTTTAGACCGCGTCGTGCAGTGATGCACGCGTCTCGTGTACGCAACACAGGACACGACACATCTCGTGCTCGTGTCCTGGGGTTCGCCCTAGGTTCCTCTACACATGTGTCACCCTGACACGTGTACACGACTCGTGTACATGGGACACGAGACCCGTGTCAGAGCCGTTTTCACGGCTGTACAGTGCAGTGCACGTCCCTTGCGGGGACGATTCCGTGTCTGACACGACACGAGGTCATCCCAAACTTTGGGGATGACCTGTCAGTCAGTGCCCCGTGCTCTATGCCAATTTTGGCGTGTCCACGTGGCGTGTCCAGTGAGTTATTAGTGTCGGGTAGCAGGACACAAAATGTGACAGTGTGCAGTGCAGTGCAGTGTAGTGCAGTGCAGTTCCCGTGAGTTCGTGTCCGATTTGGACACGAAAAAGGACACAACTCGTGTTCAATCACTAGGGGTTAGGGTTAGCTAGGTCTAGGCTAGATTTTGGTTAAAAAGATTTACAAAACAGTGAGTAAATATTAATGTGACAGTGAGCTAAAAACAGTAAAATACAATGAAATTTCAATCAGGATACGTGTCCGATACGACACCATACAATTCCTAGATTTCACCAAACCCTACCCACAACTATATTATAACTATATGCATGCAATAATGAAGAAAAAATAGTATAATAACTAGGTTTAGATATATTTACCTCTATGTGTGAAATGTCTTGAATTTTCAAATAATGAGGGGGTGTGTCCAAGTCCACTTGTGGGTGTGTCCAAGTCTTGTGTCCAACTTGCTAGCCTCCCTTAGCACCCTCTAGGTTGTAGGAACCCAATGCAAGAGGTTTGAAGTGATTTGGATCACTAGGTTGAGAGTTATGGATTTTTGAAGTAAAGGGGTATTTTTCATGAATTTAATTCAATGCAAATGCAATGAATTAATCAAAATATATAGGAAGGGGGTCATGCCAAGGGGGGGGAGGTCTTGGCCGGCCAAACATGGCCAAGGCATGGGGGGAGGTTGTCCTTGGCTTGCTTGCAAGCTAAGGGAAAGACTTTGTAAAGGGGTTTAGATATTTTGCATAATTTAAGCAAAATATCAATAAGTAATATCTAGATATTTATATAGCTTGACTACCATGAAATATCTAATCCTCTTAGTCATTCTAGGTTAGTAGCTAACCTATGGATTAGGGTAATTAGGTTAGGGATTAGCAAATCACTAATCTAAAAGTCCATGAATAGTAATATCTCACTAATCCCACTAAATTCCAAATAAATTCCTAAAAATTACCAAAATACCCCTATGGCTAAAAACCACCAAAATGATATTCTAAGCCTATGGTCAAGTTCTCATGGTCATGGCAACTTCTAGGTTAGAGAAACTAGGGTTTACACTAGGGTTTACTAACAAAGTCACAAAGTCATAAGTCATGACTTAGCATGACTTTAGAAATGGTTTATCTTAACTAAAATCACCAGAAAGTCATACCATGACTAGAATACCACTAATAAATAATAAAAATAATAAATTTTCAAAAATCTCCAATTTTCAGAAACAGGGTGTTACAATAGCTCAATATGTTATTTAGCTAGTAGCCGCTTCTCGTCAACTGCTTCAATCTCCTGAAGTTCAGTGGCAATCGTAATTCTCAAGGAAGGGGTTTGAATTTCCAATGGTAAGAAGGCTTCGCATCTATACACCAAGGTGAAAGGTGTACAACCGGTCGGAGTGCGCACGGTAGTACGATAAGCCCATAGACATTCTCCAAGCTTTTCGCTCCAGGTCCTTTTATTAGTAGAAATGGTTTTGTTGAATGCTTCTGCCAAACCGTTAGCTGTAGGATTATATGCCGTAGAAGCAACATTGATAATCCTGTTGTTATCGCATAATTGAGTAATCTTTTGACTAATAAATTGGGGTCCATTATCATGAATGATTCGACGAGGAACGTCGAATCTGTATATCACATGATGCTTCATGAAGTTGATGACGCTGTTGATTTTGACTTCAGTTAAAGGTATAGCTTCTACCCACTTCGAGAAGTAATCGGTTATAGCTAGTATAAATCGATATCCTCTAGATGACGGTGGGTTGATAGGACCAATGACATCCATGCCCCAAGCTTCAAAGGGCCATGATACGGCAGTCGGATGAAGGAATTTTAATTGTTAGTGGATGAAGTATGCATGGATTTGACATGCTCGGCATTTTTTTGCATATTCAATAACATCTGATACCATAGTGGGCTAATAGTAGCCCATACGTCGGATATGATCCTGTAGTTTAGGACCAGGTTGATGCGCACCACAGACACCATCGTGGGCTTCACATAATATTTGTTTTGCTTTATCTCCGTAAGACACCGTAGACGCAAACCGTCAAATGTTCGCCAATAGAGTGTTTTGGAGGTGTAAATGTAATAAAATCGGAGCGATCGCCGACTGATTATTGTAGCTTCCTTGGGATCTTCGGATAAGATGTCATGTACCACAAAGTCGATGAAAAGAGCTCTCCAGTCTTCACTAATGACGTCAATTTTAGTTGAGTTGCTGAATTCAATGTTTGAGTTATGTAGCTCCCCTTCCCGAAAATATAGAAATATTTTTTTAATTAATATATTATTCACTTATAAAAGTTTTAATTATAGGGAATAGTTTATTTATAGGGAATATGTATGTGTGTGTTCTAGTTGTTGTTTACCTTGACGTGAGTCAAACCCAACTAGGCATGTAGTGCATCTATGGTACACGCATGTACATATTTGGTTACTATATATTTATGGAGGTGTATAAATGTATATGTGTATTTAAAATAGTTCTATGGAAATTGTAATTGCCAAGGAGCTCTTTACAATATCCAAGAATTTTCAATATATATTACCAATGCTATCCTCAATTTATTACAATTTTAAAAAATAAAATTTATGGTTTCCCTTATGAATCAAGGTTAATTTTGATAATCCACCTTAAAAGTTCTTGGATGTTGTAAAAATCTTCTTGGCAATTGCAACTCCCTAGTTCTATATATTATGTATATATCATTCCATAAGATAACCTGCTACATCCCAACTAAAGCCCATTAAATATATATATAGTAATGACAATCATTATTATTACTTTAGGAATATGAACAGCCTACCATTATAAGTAATGCATTTAAGGCATGCTATTTCGAATCCTATAAAAATCCATACTTGGTCTTATCTCTTCCCACCTCCTCCTTATATAAACACCACATATACCAAAACCCTAACGCTAACACAAAATTGAATTCTCCTTCCAAACACAGACGCAAGGTGACTCTCCTTCCCATCTGTGTATCCAGACCCGACTGTTCGTAGCACCCCGTCACTACACGAGCCACCATTGGAGTCGAGCACAGTGGCAACAGCCGTCCGCTATGAGCCACGCGCGACTACGTGCCTCCCTTGACGAGTTCTAATCCAGGTCGGGGTCTACTGTCGTGGCCTCGCATATCTGTGCCCATCGACGTGGTCGCCCGGTCGCCACGACCCGCCACCGGCCATGCGCTCATCCCCGTCGCGCCAACATCGGGCGTCAACAAACCCACCCGACAGCCTTGACCACCTTCCGGGACCACCCGCGACATCAGGTTTGTGCCGAGGAACATCCTCACGCACTCCTTCCTGTGGCCCTTGCTGGCGCCGGAGTGCGCTGCCCCAGTTGAGCCCATGTCGGTGACCCCTGGCCGCTTAAGGCCACCACCATGTCCGCTGCCATCGTGCTCAAGGGACACTTGTGTGCCGTATATTTCTCTTGACCCCGATCGGACAAACCCAAGTCGAAGAAGAAGAAGTAACACAGGCCATCCAAACCATCAACCATGGCCATAGCAGATTCTTTTTCGGAAGCAGCCGCAGCACTCTCTAATGGAGCTCTCGGCAATGGCGGATCCGCCGGAGCCAAGAAGAAGAAGGCTCGGGACGTGGAGAGGCGTCGGCGGAGGAGGAAGCAGAAGAAGAGCAGCAGATCGAGAGGCGGTGACGACGAAAGCGAAGGAGGAGCATCGGCGGCGGATGACAACGGGAACTCCGATCCTTGCGCCGAGATTTTTGAGCATGTCGAAATTGAATACATTCCGGAGAAGGCAGATGTAGATGACACCTTTCTCGAGGAATTCAAGAGCGTTCTTGAGAAGTTCAGCTTCTCAGATACAAACGTTGGCGCTGAGGATGATGCCAAGAAATACGAATTGGCTTCAGATTTAGCAGCTAATAAGAAAGGCGATTCAGATTCGGATGAGGAAGAACAGGACACTCAGCAGAAGTAGAAAGGAGGGGTCTCTAATAAGAAAAAAAAGCTTCAAAGGAGAATGAAAATTTATGAATTGAAACAAATATCTTCAAGGCCTGATGTTGTTGAGGTCTGGGATGCAACAGCAGCAAATCCAAAGTTGCTTGTGTTTTTGAAGTCGTATAGGAACACCGTGCCACACCAAGGCCGCCAATGAATTCCTCTCCCTGCTGAATTGGTAACATGTTGTTCTCCTGCTAGAGAATAAATATGAAGTCCTTGTCATGAAATTTAAACACATGTTAGCCATGCATTCATATACAGAATAGGCGGCAGCATTTCCATTATCCACGTAGTAATAAAATTAGAAATTTATTCATGTATGTAATGTAACAAGAAGGCCAGTAGCAACTAAACCACTATTTATGAGAGAATGCATGCAAAGAAATAGTAGTTAATTTTTATATAAGACCATCTGCAATGGGGGTTTCTATCTTCCCTATTTCCATGGAAGAAATCCATTTTAGAAAAAACTTCTTCCAATGGTGATTTCTATCATCATTTCTATCCTAGGTGGCAATGATGTAGGATAGAAACTTTCTAAGAGAATTTCTACATGTAGAAACTCTCATAGAAATTCTCCTCTCTCATGACAATTATTATTGGGTCCCACACCATTAAATTGGTTCTTTTACTATGTGACACATAGGATAGAAATGGAGAACTATTGGAGAGAATTTTTGTATGTCTACAATTTCTATATAGAAACTCTTCCAACTAGGATAGAAATCTCCTTAAAGTACAATGCCAAATAGGATAATTTTGCATATAAGCCCTCCTCCCTTGCACTATTTCTTAAGACCCTTCATGTTGTCTCTTTTATGTATAGAAACTTACACCTCTTTGTTTTGGCAATTTACATAAAACACCACTCATGCGTTTTGTCCATTATGAGTAAGAGTATACACAGAGAATAACCCATGTTGTAATCAAAGATGGCCAAACCATTAAATGTACAGTTTATTTTTGGTCCAAACCAATTGGATAATTTAGTACAAGTACATAGTTATGAATCCAAATATGTTAACTTTGAACATGAACAATATATAGCAATTATATTAGTAAAATAAAGTTAATTATTATTATTAAATAGGTTATTCAATAATGTATTTGGTCTTATGAAAAATTATCTAGGTCTTGAGGACCATCCTTCGAGTTCTTGCCCCAACTCGGATTTGGACAACTTTACAGGCAAGATACCTTGCCTCCCTCTACAGTTCATTACTCATGCTTACAGTTCCTTTACATTGTATATGTTATCAGTTAGTTCTCTAGTTGTTCATGATTTACATGCTTATTTAGTCCCTGTATCTTTATATGTTATCAGTTAGTTATTTCAGTTCTCTTGATTTGTATGCTTTACTTTAGACAGTGTTTACTGGTTTATTTGTCGTGTTCTTTATTGTTCTCATGCTTGACTGAAATGTCGTGGTTCTATCGGGTTGGTTCCCTCTCGTACCGTGTCGTGATTCGTATCGTGTCATAGGATGACTAAGACATAAACTGAGCCGCTATACCTCATTGTCTCGAAATCTTGAAGCTAACCTGCGAGTCCACATTAGGGACAAGGGTTAGTAGTTATCTGTGTCTTAAGCTAACCTACGAGTCCACACTTGGGACGAGGGTTGGTAGTATATGGTTTACACCTGTGAGTCCACACTAGGGCGAGGGTGATGCTAGCATGCGAGTCCACACTAGGGACGAGGGTTAGTAGTATATGGTTTATACCTGCGAGTCCAAACTAGGGGCGACGGTGATGCTAGCCTGCGAGTCCACACTAGGGACGAGGGTTGGCAGTTGTTCAAACCTGCTAGTCCACACCAGGGACGAGGGTTTGAGTATTTGATTGGTTATCCGTTGACATCGTGATATCGTGTTCCCTTGTTCTTCTCTAGCAGTTCGTTTATTCTTAGTGGTTCTTCCAGTCGTGTATAGTCGTATTTTCGGGTTGATGGGTCTTTTCCCATTTATTTTCCTGTATTTTCTTTATTACATGATAAACTGTTAGATAGGCATGTTTTTATGTATCTTGCTATGTCCCCTGAGGACCTGATGATCTCTTCAGGTTAGTTATTGCGTGGAGTTAGTTAGCAGCTCTGGATGGCGGGTGATTATAACACTTGTGGGGTCCAGATGTTTATGACGTTGCTTGCGAGATTCAGGTATTGATATCATGTTTACTATCCAGCTCGTGCTTTCCTTTCATTATCATGATATATCCTATTATTGACTTAGTTTATAGACTCATGTTATTTCTTGGAGTCTAATCGGACATGTATGCTAGTGGGCTGCAGACCACGACCAATAGTGTTCATTCATATTTCGTATTCTTATTGTGGATTGAGATATAGATTTGTTTGCCATGATTTGGCAGTATACCATGGCCTTGATAGCATTTACGTATTTGAGTCGGGCTGGAGTCCGCTTGATGCGTAGCTGGCTTGCTCACTTGCTCGCGTCCGAAAAGAAGGTACGGGTCGTGACAAGTTATTCTTGATGCAAAATAATTTTCTGTTAGTGATGATAATCATCTGCTATCTTCTTACTGGAATTGCTAATACTTTTGCAAGACTAGCAAGTGCATCAGCTTTCGTATTGCATGCCCGACGTACATGTTCAATGAAGAAGCTTTGAATGATGTAGCCAGTCTGACTGCTGCCTCATGATATAGAACTAGATCCTGGTGCCAAACTTCATACGTGCCTCCAACCTGATTGACAATTAGTTTAGAGTCTTCGTATGCTTCAAGATACTCAATATCCAACTGTTTAACTAATTGAAGACCAATGAGTAGAGCGTTATATTCAGCCACATTGTTGGAGCATGGCTCGTCTAAAGAATAAGGTCTTTGGATAGCCAATCCATCCGGTGATACAAGGACAATTTTGACTCCAGCGATAATGGTACCTTCGGGTCCAATCCTGGATGCACCATCAAAGAATAGACGCCAAGAAAGAACTTCTTTTGAAATCATGTTAGATTCCAAGGTTTCATCAGAAATCTTGCCATAGAATTTAGATGTCTCCAGATTGGATAAGCTGCCAGGAAATCGGCTAGGGCTTGGCCCTTAACAGACTTTTGTAGGACATAAACTATATCATAATGTGCCAGCAGTATGGCCCATGTAGCGAGCATAGAATTAAGTGTACTGAGCTTCTTCATTAAGACCCGAAGAGGGTTGACTCTAGAAATAACATGGATGGTTGACCGTGATATAATGTAGCATTTTTTGAATAGCGAACATTAGGGCTAAATATTCTTTTTCCATCGGACTATATCGATGTTCAGCACCGATCATCATGCGACTGAGGTCATAGATAGCTTGTTCGTGACCATCTTTGTCTTCTGGGCTAGTAGAGCTCCCAAATAACGATCTATTGTACGGACATACAACAGAAAAGGTATTTCTGAGACCAGAGGCACTAAAACTGGAGGATTCATCAAATACCGCTTTATGTCTTCAAATGCTTGTTGACATTCTTCGATCCAAATAAAAGATACACCTTTTTTCATGAGTTGAGTGAACGGTCTGCAGCATTAAGAGAGATTTGAAATAAATCTCCTGATATACGTAAGCCATTCCTGGAATTCTCATAGCTCTTTTAGGTTGCGTAGAGGATGCATCTCTTGAATGGCTTTGATCTTCTCGGGGTCAACGTGTATACCCTTAAAGAAAATAACAAATCTGAGAAATTTGCCACTAGAGACTCCCAGGAATGACTTGGTAGGATTCATCTTGAGTTGATGTTGGCGCATTAGATCGAAGATAGTTCTCAAATTTTGGATGTGGTCTTCTTTTAGACGACTTTTAACAGCAATATCGTTGACATATAACATTCGACAGTCTTCCGTAAATGATCGTGAAAGATGGTACTCATAGCCTGCTGAAAAGTTACACTAGCATTTTTAAGACCGAATGGCATGATAATATAGCAATAGACTCCCAGAGGAGTACGGAAAGATGTATGTCTTCCATCTTCTGGATGCATCTTGATTTGATTGTATCCTGAGAATCCATCCATAAAAGACATTCGTTCAAATCCGCAAGTATTGTCGATCATAGCATCAGTGATCGGAAGAGAAAACTCATCTTTGGGACCAGCATCGTTGAGGTCTCTAAAGTCAATACAGACTCGAACCTTTCCTATTTTCTTCATAACTGCGACAACATTAGCCACCCAGTCAAGATATTGTTCTTCTCTGACAAAAACACAGTCAATAAGCTTCTTGACTTCAGCTTCTATAGCGTCCATCATATCGGGTCAGAATCGACGTTGTTGTTGTTTAACTGGCCTCGCGTTTGGTAGGATATTGTATTTGTGGGTAGAATCTGAGGATCTAATCCTGGCATATCCTCGTAGCTCCAGGCGAATACGTCAATGTATTCCTTAATGAGCTGAATTAGTTTCTATTTATCCGCATCAGGAAGGCTTTTGCTGATGAAGATTAGCCTTGGAGAAGCTTCATTTTCGACATCGACTTGGACCAACAGATCTTCGGTAGGTGGTTTGCGTTGTTCGAAGCGAAGTTTCCATTGAGTGTCCATCATTTGTGCCCAAGGATCTAGCTCAAGAGCTTCAACAAAGTCATTATCGTCATCTAAAATTCGGCGGTCACCATATTGGAAGATAGAGTCACTCGAAGGACGTGCCCTACACTGGTGTCAGAATCCCCTAAAACAGAATCAGAAGAGTTAGATCGCTCTTCTTTGTCTGATTCGGAGGCATCTAGAGTCAAAATCGGCGAGGTATAACCCAATCTACGCTTCATTTTGTTGTAGTATTCCAGTGACTTTCCTTTTGGAGCGGGAATACGAATAGGAGTTCGCCTTCCTCTACCGCCATTGAGACCGGTTCTAAAATTGTAGCCCATATTTTGAATGATATCTTTTGACTGTTGACTATAACGACATAGTTGGAGATGCCTATTATCGTCATTTTCTTCCTCACTATCTGGCACAGTCTTCTGTTCTGCACCTTTACCAAAAATTATAAGAAGTTCATCTTTCTTGCTGGAAGAAACTTAGAAGAAGGAATCTTGCACTGGTTCGAGTGATACTTCGTCCTGGATATGTTGAAATGCTCCTATTGTAAGTGGTTCAAAGTTATCTAGCATTTCTAAGTAACATTGAGTATAATAAACGGCATCAGTATACTGCAAAGGAGGCACTACTTTATTGATTTGTATATCATCATTTATAATAGGCTTAGCCTTAGCCGAAGGCTTAATAAGGTCGATAACTAGAGGAGAAGAAGAAGGGGGAGAAGAAGAAGGCTTGTTACGACGAAGGTCGATAACAAGAGGCTCAGAAGAGGTGAGCTCCCTCTGTTCCATCTTCTTAGCAAGAGGATTTTTAGCATGAGAAGAAAGATGAATGGTCAACGTCTGGGAGGACGAAGGACGAGAAGTACATCCTTTGACGTGAATCACAAGAACATCATCTGGGGTGTCCCTCTAATCTTCCTCAATATCCATGGCCAGTACAACTTTCGTGAATTCCTTCTTGTACATTCGGAAATCAGTACAATATGCTTCGATACCACGAAAGGGGTTAAGATCAGCCACCTCTTTTTAGACCTCCCCATTGACATCCACATACTTAAAGCATTGATGAAGAGTTGATGGTACAATATTGTGTTCATTCAGAAATGGTCTTCCCAGCAAAGCATTATAGGAGTCGTGATTGTCGATTACATAAAAGGTGATCTTTGTGCGGAGATTGCCGATTTGGACTTTCAGGCAAATCTTCCCCAATGGTTTACTTCTGCAAGAATTAGATCCCAGGATCATAGTGATAGTTGTGGAAAGATTATGAACAGGGATCTTCAGTGCATCTAGTAGAGTCTTTGGCATGATACTGAGTGCAGATCCTGGATCAATCAGGATGCGATCAACTTTCATTGTATCGACATATTCCGTGAAATAGAGAGGTCGATCATGTTGATTATCTTCCAGCAGCATATCATCTTGTGTAAAGGGGATGTTGGATATCAGCTCCATCATACTATGATAATAAAAATAGGTCACGGGCTCCTCTTCTGGCTTCTTAAGGAGTGTCAGACAAGTGTCGACTTGCATCAAAGCTTCACTCAATGTTTTCCGAGTCTCCCTCGAGAGACGCAGGAGCTCAAAGATTGATAACCTTGCTGGAGTATTAGCCAGTTGAGCCAATATATCAAAGTTATAAGGCTTCACAATTCTAAGAGGTGGAGTCTTCTTTAATACTTTATCGAAGCGAATAGGCTATTTTCCCTTGTCGGTCGTTGTCGATTTGGGAGGAGTTGGTTCTACTGGAGACGATGAAGCCGATGGAACATTGACAGCGGGAAGAGACGATGTTGTAGGGGCCTCTGGAGCTGGAGCAGGGATCTCTTGATCTTCAGAATAATCTCTTAGGTAAAGTCTCCCAGACCTGGTACCAGTCAAGGTTTCCTCTTCCGATACAGGTTCGAAGGATACCATGTTGCAGTTTTTTGTTCGGGTCTTACTTTTGGAACACTTCCTTTGACAAGATAACAAGTTTGTCCAGAACCCTAGGCCAACACAAGATTAATTATGTTGGAGACATAGAGAAAGAGGTATAGGAGACCCTTTTTTGTCATTCAAGCCAGGGGCTTTCTACAGATCATACCCCATCTTTGTCATTAATTTGCAAAACTGTTGACTATATAGATGGAAGGCTGGTTGGTAATTGGCCTCTAGCTTTGGCGTTGTCGTATCAAAATAAGTAGAAGAACTTACCGTCGAGATGAAGGTAGCAGTCAAAGGTGGAAGATGGTGATCACCCAATGAAGTCATGTGGCATGACTTATATTTAGTTATTTTCTTAGACTTTGTGGCTAAAGAAGGTGCTTCAAGGTCCTCTACCAGATCAAGATGGATCCACATAATTTTTTCTTTTTCAGTCGACAGAGGAACAAAACCATCACTTTATACGAGCGGAAGATTGACAAACACCAAAGTAGCTTTCGGGATAGGAACGACTCCATACTACATAAGTTGAGTAGGAAAATCGCCAAACTGTAGAGAGACGACATTGGCAGTTACAGTCTTCTCGTCCTGCTGAAGAGTGATTGCGCCGGCTTTGATCATCTCTTGAATCTTCCCTTTGAGTACATAAAATGCTCGAGTTGGGTGTCCAATAAACCTGTGATACACATAATATTTAGGATGATCAATTTTACTTACTTCCTCTGGCCGCTTTGAGTCAGGCAGCTAAAGTTTATTGCTCTTGATCAAGCAATCGAAGATGCTTATGTCATCATCCTCGTCGAAGGAGTATTCTTCCTTCGGACGCGATGCCCTTTGTGGTGGTACCGCCGTAGTAGGTATTGACTAACCTATGTTGACGGCTAGAGTTTCTTTGCCTTTAACATTGATGGCCAGAGTCACTTTGCCTTTGCAGTTATTCTGATAGCCACTGCTGTTGGATGCAGCCTGTTCATCTCTGTCGAGGTTAGGCATCTAAATGCCTAATTGGTTGAACTTGTCAGCATTTTCTTTCACTGCCTTGGCATTTACTATAAATGAAGGCCAATCTTGAAATTGTGTAGACCCATTCCATATGCTGATTATATGCAACAAGTTTGATTTGCATGTGTCTATAGTCAAATCATCTGGAGTTACTAGAGGTATTTTGAGTGTCACGGCGGAATCATTCAATGAAACGTTCAGTAGTTTCATTGTGCCGTTGTTTGATTTTGATGAGGGCTGACATAGTCATGTAATTTTTCCCTCATAAAATCGTTCTAGAAACATTTGTTTGAAACCAGCAAAGAAGGTTATGCAACCGTCTGGCAAACTGCGATACTAGACATAAGCTGCACCAGTTAAACATCCGACGAATACTCTAGTAAGTATAGCATCGTTCGGCTGAAGTTGATCAATCATCACCTCGAAGTGGTTGAGGTATTGGCTTGGGGATGTACTGCCATCAAACAGCATAATGGTAGGAGGTTTGTATTTGGGTGGAAACTGAACTTCTTTCTACTCTATGGGATAAGGTTGTTTGATCCCAAGCATCTGTAGGCCGTCTTTCTGTTTGAAGGCTTCAACTGAGTACACAAAACCTTTACAGCCTAATTAGCATATCTCGATCATTGTGGAGCAGTAGATTGATTTGGTGTGATAGGAGGAGGGACTGCATGATAAGCACCACCTCCAGCACCAGATTGACTTGGAGTAGCCTGAACTGGTATGGAAGCGATATGAGGAGAGTGTACCCTCAGACAAATGTTGATGGGAGCAGATATCGTTACGGGTTCTTGAGTTGGAATTGGATTCACAACTGGTGGAATCGTATATTGTGCCATGATCACAGCATGCATACCTGTCATCATTTCGGCCATACTCTTCAAGCTGGCCTCCAAGGCAGCAATTCTCTGCTCTTGACTGTTGGAGCTAGATACGTCTTGTTTCTCATTAGTGACATATGTTGTCACTTCTCTGGCCACCGAAGAGGAGCTGGTAGAAAAGATGGTCTGTTCGGAGCTTTCACTGTCGGCATCAAAGTCATACAAAGAACTACCCCCAGGACAAGGGATTGGAAGATCCTTTTGACTGAAGGAATCTTGGTCAGAATTAGGAAGACTCCTTTGACCGATTATTTCTTGGTCAGAAGGAAGATTCTTTTGATCGATTGTTTCTCGGTCGGAAGGAAGATTCCTTTGACCGATTCTATCTCGGCTTCTTGATCTGGTATGTCGGTAGACTCCTGCACCGGAGTCATGGATCCGATCCAAGTATTGTTGACTGGAGTTACAGGATGCATTACATCTCGGACGCTTTCCACTCCCGGTTCTTCGAGATGTCATGTTGACTGAAGCGTACAATAATTCATCTCCGTCCAATATCATAGGTCTAGGAGTCTGAACATAGTTTAAACGGTCGAAGACAGACCGCTTACTGACTGGCAGCAACATTTAATGACTACTTCGTGGTGATGATTATAATGATATTCTTGTATGGAACTACAGATGGACAAGACGGCCTTATAATCTTCTATTTCAGTACAAGAAGTTCAGGGAGATCAGTTATAACAATAGGATAAGGAGAAATCGGAGGTATATATTGTTTGATGATATTGGGAACATATTTTCGGTTCTTGAAGTTCCTTGTACCCTGAGTGTACAAGGAGGTGCTGAGCTGATTAGCATAGGTAAGAGAATTCTTGACTTCAAAAATCTTCTTCTGGCGCAAGTTGGCTGTTGGCGCAGACTGTTTATGACTTGCTGAAGTTGATCTGACTGGCGCCTGTTGAGATAGGCGTGCAAGTTAGATAGGTGTGCCACTTGTGCGTCTGTTTGAGAGACCATCAGCTTTTCTTGTTTGGATCTTGAGATGCGCAAGGTTGGCAGATCATGATTTGAATTCATAGGAGTAGGCAGAATGCCTTTTTTCTCTGCGCACCCCATTCCTGTGCGCTTGAAGTAGCACAACTGGGTAGCAAAAAGTTTATTTTGAACAGAATTTACTTTCTTGCCAGAGATTTGATTGTCTTTGTCAAGATGAGTATAGTTTCTCCCCAAAAGAGCTTCAGGATTGACTGGCGCAAGTATTTCCCCTTATTTTGTGCCATAGAGATAGTAGGCGCAGCTTGCACAGAAGCAATGATTGCTGCAGTTGATGACTTGGGAGTCCATATGGCACGTGCCTTGTTCTATGCAGCCACAGTTGCGTGCCTAGCACTCCCAGCACTGATCAGGTCTTCGTAGGCTATTTGGTCAACTTGCACGACCAAAGTCTTCTGCGTTTTGTCGATCGATGCGGTATCACATTGAGTTGTCACTTTCTCGTCGGAGGAAAAAGTTGTCCCCAGCAGAGTTGCCATTTTGTCTGCAAAAAAAGTTTGATTTATAAACTAAGAAAAAGAAAGTACAATGAGTACACTTGAATTTTGGAAAAGTACAACTATAGGAATCTGATTAGAAGATGATCACTTTATCCCTTGGACAATTTGATATCGAAGACACGAGCCTTTGGAGAATGCAACAGTATTTTGTCAGGAGATTATGATCATTAGTGATACCTTAGAACTGATTTGAAACTCTATTTATAGAGTTTTGAAATAACTGTTTCTGAGTTGCACGCACATTGAGTTGTGCACCACCTATCCATTTGCGCGAACGGTTACTTGAACTGCTGGGGACGCATGGCATTCAGTGAGTGAGATGTGCGTGGTCGTGGGCAGTGAAGTGGACACGTTCTTTAAAATTAATGGCATGCGCACCATGTCATCTGGCTTCTGGACAAAAATTGATTAGTTGGCACCAACTTGCTTGGTAGCGTCAGGTGTAACTTCATAACTGGCGCCTCTAACTCAGTCCTCTGTGTCGTAATAATTAATTTTCTCATGCCACACGATAGCTTGCACGAGTTAGCTATTAGTATGATGACAAAATTTTCTCGAGCGTCGCGTTGCTCGGGATTCGAAGAGATATTCTCCGACTACTGTACTATCTGTAATTGTAACCCCGCTTTCCTGAATTATTATTTTCATTTATTTTCTAGGATTTTATAATTTAGATATATTTTATTTATGGTTTGAATATTTAATTGATTTACCAGTTTCTTAATAATACAATTTTTATTGAAGAGCAATTTAAATTTGGTTTCAAATTTTATTTTCCCTCCAAACTTTTAAATTCTTAAATTTTGAATATCAAGTTTGTTATAACTAACTTAGTGGTCCCCACATAATTTTTTAAAAATTTTAACTAATTTTTATCAAATCTTATAAATAGTGAAAAGGCAGAGGGCCTACCTGCACTTTTCCCTTGAGCGGAGGGGCCCTGCTGGAAAATGTTCTTGGCGGGGGGGGGGGGGGGGGCGGCTTATTTGTAAAAGTCCCGATCCTTTTTATTTAACAACAGAGGAGAGAGAGAGTGTTAACTCACTCTCATCCTTACCAATTGTTTCGAGCCTCTTCTCCTCTCCAGTTCAGCCGACGGCGAGTCCACGACGGCGACGGTGACGAACTCGACGACCGCTGCGACGCCAACTCTGGTGTTTCCTTCGACCGGTAAGTTCGTAGAACTTCTATATTTGTTTTTCTTTTTCGATCGGTTCAACTAATACTGAATGTTCGGTCGTCCGATCATCTGTCCAACAAATCTTGACAGCAACCTTCAGTCGGCGATGACGAGTTCTTGATTAATCGTCTTCTCCCAGCGACAGTCGGTGAACGAACCTCAATTTGTAGAGAATTCATTCAGATCTGTTCGAACACACCATACGTGTTCATGGATTGAACGACTCAATAAATTCTCGGAAAGATTTGATTTTGCCCCTCGTGTTGATTCGAATTAAGTAATATTGTTTGATTATCGTTCTGATTGATTTCTTTCCTCTTGGATCTTTTACTGCAATCCTCTTCAAATCAACAAAGGAGAAGTAAATCCATGCTAAATTCGTTTTTCCTTTCCATGAGCACTAGGTGTTCGTTCTATTGTTTTATTGGGGCAATTGGAACCTGCTGTAGCTGGGCTTGGCAAGGGAGGATCGTATAAGGCACAGGTATAGACTCTTCCATGTCTTTCACTGTTATAGTTTAAATTTGTGAATTAGAGACCCAATTAGTGTGTTTCATGCTGACTCAAGGATCGATTCATTTGGTATTAGGATCGAAACTGTGTCTATATGTAGATGCGCGTTAGTGGAGAATCCAGAGGTGGACTCTGTGTCGGGTTGCTCGGTTCATATTCGATCTCTATGACAGTGCCAATGGTGGTGTTTGTTGTGTGTGGAGTAATTAGATGGAGATGCATGTGTCTAGTATGAGTTCGTGTCCTTGTGCGTGTACTGTGCGGTTTGCGTCAACCAAGGGTGCGTGTCCAAATGCTGTTGAGTCCGTGCGTGCCGACGCTGTCCCTATGTCGTGTCCATTGTAGTAGGCCGGCGGGAACAACGAGTAGCAATTGGGGGATTGGGTTTTAAGAACTATTAAATTGATGCATTATTTTCGAATGTAAAATTTTGTATAATATTTCTGATGGTTTTTGTGGATTTTAATGTGTTTTGCTCTTCTTCTAATCCTGAGTACTGTAGCCGTAGGATTTGAATGGATATTTAGCCTTGGGTTTCTCCTTATTATACTCACAGATTCAATAACAGGTTCCTAGTTTGGTTTTTTGTAATACTTTTGGTAGGAAGGGTTTAAGCCTGTTTAAATTATTCTTCTGAGGTTGTATTCCTCTAAGACTTATGAGCATGGGCGAGTTAAGTTTGAGTTTAAATTTAAGTTAAGTTTGACTTTGAGCTTGTGATGATGAATCAATTTTAGTTGTTCCAGTAAACTATTAGGAACTATAGTTTGGGCTAAGTTCAGACTAAGCTAGGCTTGATTATTATTATTAAGTTCCATTCTGGTTGGAATAGGTATAACTTTGAGTTATGCTGGATTTGTAGTAGTGGTTTCTATTGGTACTTTAACTTTGGTAAGAATTGAAATAAGTTGTTGAACAGACCAGGAGTAAGCTAGTAGGCTGGGTGACAAATAGGAGTTTTATTTTTATCTTTAAATATTATTTCTTTTATCAACCTTTAACAAGATTACTAATATGTGTATAGATTTCTAAATATTAAATTACCCTAAGATTTTACTAAAGGAATTATTTAAATCTATTCTTATTTGATATTATTATCAGTTTTGCTATAACTCTAGTAAATTAAAGATATTATAAATGATGACTAATTTTGCTCAAGTAGTAACTTAATATTTCCCTTGCCAATAATTAAAGCAATCTACTACCAAGTTTCCTAAGAATACTTGTAAAATACTTGCTAAATGTTATATTGTAAATATAGCCAGCTAGGATTATATTAATTAAGGATTATGTCTAGCAAGTTCATGGTTAGAAAATTAGCTAATGGATATTGTTTTAAACTTAACCAACTTGTACCTATTACATAGGAGGACAGTTAGATCTTCTGATTATTCCTGATCATCCGAAACAAGGCAAGTACACCGATTCGATCCCTTTAGTCTGTATTTATGTCTTGCTTCATGTTATTATATTGAGACATTGTACACACGACTGTTCATTGTTCATTGTTTACCGTTCATTGTTCATAGTTCATTGTTCTTTACTTGTACATTGGGGTGGGGAAATACTACAGATATGTGACCAATCCAATTTTAGCTAGGCATTGACTAAAAGCTTAGGTTTTACATCGTGCACGTGGGACTCTAAGCCGTACCATTATTTATGTACTCATTGTTCATTGTTTATCCAACCGATCACATACTCTGATAGTTATTTCACTTGCATGTTACACTGATAGTCTAGTTCAGTGTTTCTGGATCTGGTACTATAGTTTGTCGTTTTTCATGTACTAAAGTTTCATATTCCTGTCTTGTACCATAGTTCATATTATGATTCTCTTCATGCATTTCAGTTTACATTGTTTAGTGCTTCTTGTCGGGGTTGTACTTTGCTCTTTTCCTGACAGGATACGTTGCAGGTGTGCTTGTTGATATTGTACTACCTTGGGTCAGAGCCCAGAGATGGTGGAGTTGTGTTTCAGGATGGACTTAGAGTTGCAGTGCCCTAGTTTAGATTATTTTTTTCTAGTTATTAGAGTTGTATCATGTATATTACATTGAGGATTCAGGATTGTATAAATTTATTCTGGTTACCGGATTTGTCTTCCGATGATGTTATTTTGACTTGATAGGTTGTGGAGATCTTTTCTGGGAACGTGTATAGAAGCTGTGTTGTTTTATGTATCTGTATCTTGGAGTTTTCCTTAGAATTGTACATCTTACTTCGTCGTGTCCATCGACGAAGGCTGGGCGTGTCCGACTCGTGTCCGATTATTCGGGAGCTGGTCGTGATATATTTTTAGTGGTGGCCCATGCAGGTCTTTACTAATGGCACTTAGGCCATAGAGTGCTATTGGGGAGCCTGTTAGACTAAGGAAAACTCATCACAACATAGGATTCGTGGAAAATGGTTATAGTTATTGAATATAGAGATTGATTATACTTAATATATTCTAGGAGGTTGACTATTTTTTTAGGACTTAGCAATCAACAAGTTTTCTTTCTATTTCAGGATGGTTGCCACCAGGAAGACTGCAGATCAGCCAGGAGCTACAGTAGCTTTGGATCAGACCGAAGTTGATATACCAGTGGAGCAGCTTCCACTATCACCTCCTCAGTTTCCTCTGCTGCCTCCGACGGTGATGTTTGATGGCGTCCAGGTGATGGCCATGTTCCAGCAGTTCATGGAGGCCCAGAATCACCAGGCTGCGCAGTTCAGAGAGGCTCAGAGTCAGCAGGCCATACAGTTCAGAGAGACCGTCTTCGATGCACTCAGGATCGGAGAGCCGGCAGTACCAGCTCCAGCAGCACGTGCAGCACCAGCAGCACGTGCAGCACCAGCAGCACCGAGACCAGGGACGGCCAAGGACTACCAGAATCACTGCCCGATAGATTTTTTAGGCAACGAGGGGATCGTCTATGCAGACGAATGGCTGGAGAATGCGGAGAGGACCTTGAAGATGGCACGGATCCCGGATGACTTGAAGGTAGAGGTGGCGAGCATGCGGCTGTTCGACCTTACCAGAGCCTGGTACCGGGAGGACCTCCAGTTAGCTGAGCCCCAGGTTTCTTGGACAAATTTTAAAACTCTTTCAAGGAGAAGTTTTTCCCAGATGTGGAGCAGGATGAGTTGAGGATGTAGTTTGAGACGCTACAGCAGGGGACTATGACAGTTGCGGAGTATACTTCAGAGTTTACTAGACTCAGCAGGTTCACGGAGAACCTAGTCAGAGCACCGGAGGACAGAGCTTGGAGATTCAAGAAGGGTCTCACCAGGGAGCTGCGACACGCGGTGGCGATTAGTCAGGCAACGACGTATGCGAGCATTCTCAAGATTTTTCAGGCTGTAGAGAAGGAGGCAGATCCAAAACTGAAGAGGGATCGGGATATTGGCAGTAGCAGTTTCCAAGCACCAGCGAAGAGGGTGCAGATGCAGACTCGGACGAGTCTAGTTCAGCAGGCAGCAGTTCAGCACCGTCTAGCGAGTCGCCTCAGAGACAGCAGTTGGCAATCACTTGCAACTACTGTCACCGCCCAGGACATCATTACGATGAATGTCGCAAGAGGCTGAGGCTTTGTTTATTCTGTGGATCACCTGCTCACCAGGTCTGAGATTGTCCAAAAGCCGCTGAGGGACGAGCACGAGGAGCACCGGGACCATAGCAGGAGGATTTACCTCTTCATGTCCAACAGCCGCAGGGAGACCAGCCAGAGGGGTGAGTTTACCTCCTGACAGCCGAGGAAGTGGAGACCATCCCGATTTCGGACGAGTACTGACGACCGAGGGTACTTATGGATCACTACCTTTCTTTGATGTTTCTTATAGCATTTTCTTGTTGTATCTCCATTCGAGGCTACTTGTCGACTTTTGATTGTCTCTTGGTACCCAATAAAATTTTGTTTCTAAGAACATATACTACTCCTCTCTATCATTTTCACAACTTCCTTGAAACTTCTGGATAAAGTTGAGAAAATATTTGACAACCTACAACGACCTGGATTATGGAAGCCATGAGTCCACTGTAACTAGCTATATACTGGCGATACAGGGGCTCTAAGTCAAGTAATTACGGGTATTCTCAGGTTCTCAAATATTATTGAAGCTAAGTCCTAAATTTATTTCATATCGGATAAAGTCGACAAAAATATTGCGGTAATCTAGTACTATCGGGAGCATGGAACCGAAAGTTCATTGCAGCCAGATGCATACTGGCGGGATAGGAACTGTAGGAAAAGTGATTTCAGATATGAAGATTGTCGGGTACTATGGAGACTAGTATCCATTGATTTCATTTTCATGACTATTTCTTGAACCACTTTAAAAAATTTGCCAAACTTCAAAATTTTTACTTGATTATCTTGATCATGTTTAATCGTGCCATTTTAAAATTTTGAGGACAATTTTTCTAAGGGGGGTAGATTTGTAACCCTGCTTTCCCGAATTATTATTTTCATTTATTTTTTGGGATTTTATAATTTAGATATATTTTATTTATGGTTTGAATATTTAATTGATTTACTAGTTTCTTAATAATATAATTTTTATTTAAGAGCAATTTGAATTTGGTTTCAAATTTTATTTTTCCTCCAAACTTTTAAATTCTTAAATTTTGAATTATCAAGTTTCTTATAACTAACTTAGTGGTCCCCACATAATTTTTTAAAAATTTTAACTAATTTTTTATCAAATCTTGTAAATAGTGAAAAGGCAGAGGGCCTACCTGCACTTTTCCCTTGAGCGGAGGGGCCCTGCAGGAAAATGTTCTTGGCGGGGGGGCTTATTTGTAAAAGTCCTGATCTTTTTTATTTAACAACATAGGAAGAGAGAGTGTTAACTCACTCTCATCCTTACCAATTGTTTCGAGCCTCTTCTCCTCTCCAGTTCAGCCGACGGCGAGTCCACGATGGCGACGGCGAGTCCACGACGGCGACGGTGACGAACTCGACGACCGCTGCGGTGCCAACTCTGGTGTTTCCTTCGACCGGTAAGTTCTTCGAACTTCACCATTTGTTCTTCTTTTCTGATCGGTTCAACTGATACTGAATGTTCGGTCGTCCGATCATCTGTCCAACAAATCTTGACTGCTACCTTCAGTCGGCGATGACGAGTTCTTGATTAATCGTCTTCTCCCAGCGACAGTCGGTGAGCGGACCTCAATTTGTAGAGAATTTATTCAGATCTGTTCGAACACACCACACGTGTTCATGGATTGAACGACTCAATAAATTCTCGGTAAGATTTGATTTTGCCCCTCGTGTTGATTCGAATTAAGTAATATTGTTTGATTCTCGTTCTGATTGATTTATTCCCTCTTGGATCTTTTACTGTAATCCTCTTCAAATCAACAAAGGAGAAGTAAATCCATGCTAAATTCGTTTTTCCTTTCCATGAGCACTAGGTGTTCGTTCTATTGTTTTATTGGGGCAATTGGAACCTGCTGTAGTTGGGCTTGGCAAGGGAGGATCGTATAAAACACAGGTATAGACTCTTCCATGTCTTTCACTATTATAGTTAAAATTTGTGAATTAGAGATCCGATTAGTGTGTTTCGTGCTGACTCAAGGATCGATTCATTTGGTATTAGGATCGGAACTGTGTCTATATGTAGATGCAGTGTTAGTGGAGAATCCAGAGGTGGACTCTGTATCGGGTTGCTCTGTTCGTATTCGATTTCTATGATAGTGCCAATGGTGGTGTTTGCTGTGTGTGGAGTAATTAGATGGAGATGCATGTGTCTAGTATGAGTTAGTGTCCTTGTGCGTGTACTGTGCGGTTCGCGTCAACCAAGGGTGCGTGTCCAGATGCTGTTGAGTCTGTGCGTGCCGACGCTGTCCCCATGTCGTGTCTATTGCAGTAGGCCGGCGGGAACATCGAGTAATAATTGGGGGATTGGGTTTTAAGAACTATTAAATTGATGTATTATTTTTGAATGTAAAATTTTGTATAATATTTCTTATAGTTTTTGTGGATTTTAATGTGTTTTGCTCTTCTTCTAATCCTGAGTATTGTAGCTGTGGGATTTGAATGTATATTTAGCCTTGGGTTTGTCCTTATTATACTCACAGATTCAATAACAGGTTCCTAGTTTGGTTTTTTGTAATACTCTTGGAAGGGAGGGTTGAAGCCTGTTTAAATTATTCTTCTGAGGTTGTATTCCTCTAAGACTTATGAGCATGGGTGAGTTAAGTTTGAGTTTAAATTTAAGTTAAGTTTGACTTTGAGCTTGTGATGATGAATCAATTTTAGTTGTTCCAGTAAACTATTAGGAACTATAGTTTGGGCTAAGTTCAAACTGGGCTAGGCTTGATTATTATTATTAAGTTCGATTCTGGTTGGAATAGGTATAACTTTGAGCTATGCTGGATTTGTAGTAGTGGTTTCTATTGGTACTTTAACTTTGGTAAGAATTGAAATAAGTTGTTGAACAGACCAGGAGTAAGCTAGTAGGCTGGATGGAAAATATGAGTTTTATTGTTATCTTTAAATATTATTTCTTTCATCAACCTTTAACAAGATTACTAATATGTGTATGGATTTCTAAATATTAAATTACCCTAAGATTTTACTAAAGGAATTATTTAAATCTATTCTTATTTGATATTATTATCAGTTTTGCTATAACTCTAGTAAATTAAAGATATTATAAATGATGACTAGTTTTGCTCAACTAATAACTTAATTTTCTCCTTGCCAATAATTAAAGCAATCTACTACCAAGTTTCCTAAGAATACTTGTAAAATACTTGCTAAATGTTATATTGTAAATATAGCCAACTAGGATTATATTAATTAGGGATTATGTCTAGCAAGTTTATGGTTAGAAAATTAGCTAATGGATATTGTTTTAAACTTAACCAACTTGTACCTATTACATAGGAGGACAGTTAGATCTTTCGATTATTCCTGATTATCCGGAGCAAGGCAAGTACACCGATTTGATCCCTTTACTCTGTATTTTTGTCATGCTTCATGTTCTCATATTGACACGTTGTACACGACTGTTCATCGTTCATTGTTCATAGTTCATTGTTCTTTTCTTGTACATTAGGGTGGAAAAATACTACAGATATGTGACCAATCCTAATTTAGCTAGGCATTGACTAATAGCTTAGGTCTCACATCATATACGTGGGACTCTAAGCCGTACCATTATTCATGTACTCATTGTTCGTTGTTTAACCAGCCGGTCACATACTCTGATAGTTATTTCACTTGCATGTTACACTGATAGTCTAGTTCATTATTTGTAGATCTGGTACTATAGTTCATCATTTTTCATGTACTATAGTTTCATATTCCTGTCTTGTACCATAGTTCATATTGTGACTCTCTTCATGCATTTCAGTTTACAATGTATAGTGCTTCTTGTCGGGGTTGTACTTTGCTCTTTTCCTGACAGAATATATTGCAGGTGTGCTTGTTGATATTGTACCACATTGGGTTAGAGTCCGGAGATGGTATCATGTATATTACATTGAGGATTCAGGATTGTATAAATTTATTCTGGTTACCGAATTTGTCTCTAGATGATGTTGTTTTGACTTGATAGATTGTGGAGATCTTTTCTGGGAACGTGTATAGAAGTTGTGTTGTTTTATGTATCTGTATCTTGGAGTTTTCCTTAGAATTGTACAGCTTACTTTGTCTTGTCCATCGATGAAGGCTGGGCGTGTCTGACTCGTGTCCGATTATTTGGGAGCGGATCATGACAGTAATGATGGTAATCGTTACAGCTTCCCAAAAATGAATTTTGGTACAAAAAAATTTGCAGATGAAACTTTTGGTACCCATTTCTTGTAGGGTCCTGAAATGTTAGTCTTTGGCATCCATGCACATGACTTCAAATCAACTAGTTTTCTTACTCTACGTTCAGGAGAGAGATGACCAATTGTCACTACCATATTTTAGCTTGATGGTGTTTTGGTCATTTTGTTAATTTTGAATTTATTTTGATTTATTGGAGTGATGATTGTTATTTTTTACTTTTACTAGTTGAGACTTTGGAGACTAACCAAGATATTGACTCTAGCTATGGTGACTTGATTAGCATGGTGGGACCCTAGTCTAACTTAAGTCAACCCAATATTAGTCCTTTAGAACCAAGTTTCAAATAGGAGAATAAAGATTAGGTTCAATGGCTTGTGACTTATGAATTGATTTCCATGACTATTGAAACTTGGCTCAAGCCCGCTAGACTAAACCCTAACCCTAATTTCCACTTACCTAGGCCAGCCACATAGGGAATCCCAACCCTATATAATATCTCTTCCTTTGGTTCTTGCCTCTTTTGTATTGAATCAACTTTTGAAAGGAAAGGTATTGTCATTCTTCCCCAATCCATAACTTTTCTACTTTAATTCGTTTTTGACTCTAGTTTCTTGTATTAGAGTCTAATACTCCTCTATTTTATGATTATGGAGAGAAATCTTAGCTTTTGAACAATTTGGAGATTTGAGCTAGCAAGGAGGATCACTCTATTTTGGGGCTTTTCTTGCCATTTGACACACTATATGTAAACCCTCTAAATTGTATTTTTATTCTGATTTTTTTACATCCTAGCCTAGATCTAGGTGTCCCCTAGCTGTCCCTCAAATTTGGTTAGAAATTGTGTCTATTTGGTGTATGTATCAGACACGTGTCAATATGTATATGCAAGTATTTGTTAGAATGCCACATAGAAATGAATTTTTGTATTTTGCTAAAATAATTACATATTCTCGTAGCCCTACACGTGGGGATTCTAGAACCCTAACTCTGAGCTCATATTAAGCTGTGTCCGTGTCCAAAATGGACACGAACTCACTACACGAGGACTCGGCCGAGTGTCCTGCTACCCGTGTCTGTTTTCTCCATGGACACATCACGAGATGGCACAAAATTTGATAGGCAGGTAGGGGTGATGACTGAGAGGTGGGATATGAAGTTTTATCGAGTTTTATGGTGTGGTTTGTGAGTTATCGAAGCTACACGGGTTTTGCACTAACAGTGCACAGCCGAACTATGATCACTGACACAGACTTCGTGTCTCTCGTAGACACGTTGTGGACACATCTCAGAGTGATCAATCCCTAGCCCTAGACCCCCTGTGCCTATGTGCACGATCACAACATACTTGGTGGGACACACGTGTCCCTAGCTCACTCGACACACGCGTACGACACTGTCAGTGCACTGTTTCAGTGCTCGTGTGTGTGGAACTGTTTGGACACGTTTGTGTCCAATTCTTGGACACTGGAACACACTCACATATGACACGTGTATTACCAACCATTAAAATCAATTATTAAGTTGTTTTGAATTCGAATTTAGGAATCCCCCAATGTTTCTGATACCCAGGCTGTCAATTGTTTTTCCTGAGATTTAAAATATATGTTCTACTGTTTTGAATGATTAAATTGAATGATTTGTTCACAAATATGTATCTGAGATTAAACTACCATGTTTGAGTTTATGTTAGCAGGAGTTTTTGAGTTTTCGAATTTGCCATTGGGCTAAAAATCTGAGAATTATACACTGTTCAATACACTGTTTTCCTGAGACTTAATGTGTTTTACTGAGTTTGTTGGTGGTTGAATTTCTATATTGATCCCCATTTGCATCTGAGTTTAAGTAGCACAATAGGATTCATGATTTACATTAGATTATTGGCTTTTCGAATTTCAGTGGGCTGTAACCTGTAGACTATTTTTGTGTGCTTGGTTTCTCATGTATCACACACATAATACACACACGCATGAACTAAACTGAGAAACACTGATATCTGTCACCCATACATTGAATTATCACACACACACACACACTCACACATTGATTTTCTATTCATCTACACGCACTCTACTGAAATCAAGGCTGAGAATAATATGGATACACACACCCACTCCACTGTCTAAACTGAGAAATGATGCACTGATTGTGTACACTGTCAATTGTATATTTAGGTTGTGTACATTGATTTATTGGGCTGATATGTGTGTACTATTTTTTCATATCATTCACCCACATATATGTATGCACATATTGATGAGATCTACACACTGAAACTGGAAATCTGAGAACAATATTGTCACTCACCCATCCACATCTACCTATACATATCAATCACATACACATGAAAACTGAGAACATTGACACTGTCATGTGTACACTCATGTACACACACAAAAACCTAAGACCCTATGATACGCACAGAACACTGGAATCCTGAGAATACTATTGACACACGGTCATGTATGCACTGTTTTCCTGTACACACACTCACACACTGATTTTTCACACTCACACAAACACACAGGACACACACACATATTTGCACACACACACATGTCACTCTCTCACTCTAAAAAAAATATTATCTATATTCTTGTGTGATAAGGTAATATATATATATATATATATATATATATATATATATATATATATATATATATATATATATATATATGTTGCTTATATTAAATTGGTACATATATATATGGTAGAAAAATGTGTGTGTTGCCTATATTATTGTATATGGCATAGAGCCTATGTGAGATAGCCTATGTAATATAGCCTATGTGTATATGGAATGTATACACATAAGTTTTGTGTGTTGTTAGACTTGTGTGACTTGTGAATGATGTGTGCTTGTTAGAATAGACTGGTTAGGCTTAGTGGGACTTGTTTCGGTTAGGTTTTGAAGACTAAGTTGGCAACTCTAGAGGGGGGGTGAATAGAGTTTATATCAAAAATGATCAATTAAAAATTAAACTCTCTTCACCAACTAAATAATCAGAGTAAAAATAAATGCGGAAATTAAGAGTAGAGAGCAAGCACAAACACAATAAGATTTTTAACCTGGTTTCCCTCGTGGAGGACTAGTCCAGGCCTGAGAACTCTAGCAAAGGATTGAAATCCACTATTTGTGAAATAGGGATACAACCACGTGCCTTTTCACAGAAGAGCACGCCAAACTTCTTTCAATGATCGCTTTGGCGAAACTTGGACTTTTCCAAGTGGCTTACAACTTCTTGCACTTCAAACTTCTAGCTGAATCGTACCGAGCACCTTGGACGGTTGGGAAGTTTGAATGCTAAGTGGATGGGAAGGTAAGGCTCTTGAATATATAGGCTATATAATAGAAGAAGAAGAGAAGAGTGGATGGTTTCAAATGAGAGAAACCAAGGCCTATTTATAGGGTTCGGGGTAGGCAGAATTCGGCCAGAATTCGGTATAAATAATTCAAATTTTTTGGCCGTTGGACAACTAGCAGTGATCAATACCTAAAAATTAGCGTCCAGAATTTTAGGGGACCGAGTTCGGCCCGAACTCTGTGTGAGGCAGAGTTCGGCCCGAACTCTGTCTTCTATGGACAGAATGATCTTTGTGGGCTTTTGGATGAAATGGGTTGATTGGGATTTGCGCTAAGTCAACATATAAAGCTATGGCTAGCCCAAAGTGCTCAGTATGATCCAACATACATCATCCTATACTCAAGAAAAATAAAAATACAGACTCCAGTATACAACAAAGTGGTAAAACTCCAAGCAGCTGTGAACTGGAACAAATGAGCTGAGTAGATTGATTTCGAGCTCGATGTGTCAAATTGGACTAGACAAATATTGCTTTGTTAATTGTCAAGATTAGGTTGACTATGATCCGGTTTGGGTCAACAATTTCTTCCATTTTGATAATTGACAAAACATGCTATTTGTATGTCCAATATTCATACCTGGACACATTATAGCTCCCCCGTACTTGAACAATAGTACTCCCCCGTAAACTGATATTTTTTGTAAATACTTATCCAAAATATACATATACAAGGATACACAATATAGGCTCATACAAATAGAAATGGTTCTCTCCCTTTTGACAATCAGCAAAAATGGAGATAGGCATAAAGAGATTAAGCTAACAACCATATAATGAAAGAGAACATGCATAAAATGAGAAAAATAAACCGAGCCATAGAGTTCTAAAGACGTAAAAACATAAGTAAACTGAGCAAAATGAAATAATGTGCCAAAAATAAAAATAGTCCTAATCATCAGTAGCAATGCAAATGGCTATATCCATCAAGAAGAATGAGAAGGTCCCGCACCATCAAAACCAGTACGGCGGGGATCCACAAATGCTGAAGTCGGATCAAGATAGCGACGAACCCACGAATCGTCAATACGATAGCCGTCACGAGATGGATCACGCAGCATCGAAATCGGCATCGTCGGATGAGAGGCCATGGAGTACTGAATGTCGTGGATGGAGTTGCTGAGCGCACTCATCTGCAGAGTAGTGCGGTAGTCCATCTGCGTCCAGCGATCATCCATCTCGGCCCAGCGCTTGTCCTTCAAACGGAAGCGATCGCGAAGCATAGTCTAAAGAGAGTCCAGTGTAGCAGTGGACTCGGGAGCAGGTGAGTCAGAAGCAGCAAAGTGAGTAGGAGTTGCAGGCTCCTCATCATCATCGGACTCAGAAGAGGCGATGGCAGCAACATTTCTCCTGGCCTTAGTCTGAAAGACAGGAGGGGGCAAGGACTGACACTGATCCAATGGAATATGGAAGGCACGAAATATCAATGGAAGATACATAGAATAAACCAAAGATTTTGGTTTAGGCCTAGCACGAATCATCCAATCCATCATCGTGTGAGGGAAGTTAAAGGGGACACAAAAATGAAAAAAAAAGAGAGCAGTGATCTCAAAGTAAGTAACTTCATCTGTTGATCCAGCTTTTGGCAAGATCGAAGAAAAGATGATTCTATGAAGTTTATAGAAATTATTGTTGAGATGTTTAGCCATGAGTTTACGAGGGGAAGGATTTGGAGAACAAAGATCACCCTTGAAACTCTCCAACGTGGTCTCGTCGGGAAAAACAAAATCCCGAGCATCATCAAGCCTTTCCCAAGTGTTTGGGTCGGGCAAACCAAGTAGGTCGGCTAACTCAAAATCATCAAAAGATATGTCTACACCGGCGACACGTGAATAGATACGTGTGCGGTCATAAGTCATGTTGCAATAAAACATTTGTATTGCATTTACATATATTGGTTCACGAGTCGCAACAAGCTCATCAAGACATAAGTCACGAAAATTTGGAAGAAAATCGAAAAACACCGTAAATTTAATGGGGTGTCCCGCAAAGACACGACGATGACGGAAGTCGGCGAACCATGCGTTGGACGTATCTAAGGACACAAAAAGATGGTCATCGTATGTGTCGGCATTGAGTGGTGGAGGTGGATTAAAAAGTGGATGTACCATGAGAGGAGGAGGTTGAGGATTAGGTTGAGGGTTTGGGTTAGGATTAGTAGAGGACTCACCAATACTTCTCCTTGGTCTTTTGCCCCTACCAAGCAACCTAGGAGCCATGAAAATAAAA
Organism: Iris pallida; assembly: GCA_029216955.1. Taxonomy (NCBI): domain Eukaryota; kingdom Viridiplantae; phylum Streptophyta; class Magnoliopsida; order Asparagales; family Iridaceae; genus Iris; species Iris pallida. The sequence goes on from JANAVB010019997.1 coordinate 4,963,805, forward strand.
AAATTGAGATAGGAAGAGAAAGATAGATATACCTTAGAAGAGACCTAGGATGGAGGAGAACAACTCCAAGAATGATTTCCTTGAGTTTGGAGAGCAAAATCCCAAGGAAAAGAGCCTTCTAGGGTTAGGGTTTTGATGAAAAAGAAGTGGAGATGGAGGAAGAAGACAATGGAGAAGAGAGAGAGACCACTTTTCGAATTTATGATCTCTTAGTCGGCTGGTCGGGTGAAATATGGGCCACTGGATTAAGACAAGATGAACGGCTGAGAAGGATTGAGGTTCTGGAACGAGGACACCGAACTCGGCCCGAAATCTGGGTGGGGCAGAGTTCGAATAAATGGTCAAAGATATGAATAAAACAAGATTGAAAATTAGAATTTTCAAATGAGGCAGGCTATAAATGATATTTATAGCCTATAATAACTAAGGAGTTATGGCCTATAATAACTAAGGAGTTATGACAGAAATCAATATAGTGAAGCTGCTATGGGGTAGCTGCAGGGGCCGGATCCCAGCTAGCGGTAGTTCGAAGACTAGTGCACCGTGTCGCTTAGGCTTTTACGCCTTGTTGTCAGAAGGACCCTTTCGGCTTGTACCCATAGCAAATTCAGCATAGAGAATTGTGACATAATCGATAATTACGCAGATCAATTTAATGTATAACCGTTTCATCTAAAATTCCTAATTTCTGACAAAAAAAATTGAATCGCTCCTCGGATAAAGGTTTTGTAAAGAAATCGGCTAACTAATGAACAGTGTCAATAAATTCTAAATTAATAGTGCCATTTTGTTGATGATCACGTAAGAAGTGGTGACGAATCTCAATATGTTTCGTGCGTGAGTGACAGATGGGGTTCTTAGTGAGATTTATAGCACTAGTGTTGTCACAAAAAATAGGAATGTGCATAAAAGATAAGTTATAGTCTTCAAGGGTTTGCTTCATCTACAGAATTTGTGCACAACAATGACCAACTACGATATATTCAGCTTCTGTTGTGGATAGTGCGACAGAATTCTGCTTCTTGCTAAACCAAGAGACTAGAGCCTTTCCTAATAAATGACACGTGCCGCTTGTACTTTTACGGTCGACCTTACATCCAGCGAAATCAGCATCAGAATACCCAATCAGGTCAAATGATGTTGATTTGGAAAACCATAGGCCCACTGTAACCGTACCCTTAAGGTATCGAAAGATATGCTTAACAGCGGTCATGTGTGATTCCTTAGGATTTGCTTGATATCTAGCACACAGGCAAATGCTAAACATAATATCAGGGCGATTGGCAGTTAAGTAAAGAAGACTGTCTATCATCCTTGATACTTACGTTGATCAACAGGTTTACCGCTTTCATCTGGTTCTAGTTTGGTTGTAGTAGCCATTGGGGTGCCGATTGGTTTGACGTTGTCAAGTTCAAATTTCTTCAGCATGTCCTTTATATACTTTGACTGACAGATAAAAGTTCCATTTGATGTTTGTTTGACTTGTAGTCCAAGAAAGTAATTGAGCTCTCCCATCTTGCTCATTTCAAACTTGGTCTGCATACACTTAGCAAAATCTTGACAGAGAGTTTCATCAGTAGAACCAAATATAATATCATCAACGTAAATTTGCACTAAGAGAATGGTGTCTTTGAAAGATTTTATAAAAAGTGTTGTGTCAACTTTCCCTTTTGAAAAACCTTTTTCAAGCAAGAAATTGCTTAATCTCTCATACCAAGCTCTAGGGGCTTGTTTGACGCTATATAGCGCTTTCATGAGTTTGAAAACATGGTCGAGAAATTTATGATTTTCAAAACCAGGAGGCTGTTTTACAAAAACTTCCTCCTTAATAAATCCATTCAAGAAAGCACATTTCACATCCATTTGAAATAGTTTAAAGTTTTGAAAATTAGCAAATGCACAAAGCATTCGAATGGATTCGAGTCATGCAACAGGAGCATACGTCTCATCGTAGTCGATATCCTCTTCTTGGTTGTATCCTTGGGCTACTAGACGAGCTTTGTTGCGTGTAACTGAACCATCTTTATTAACTTTGTTGCAAAAAACCCATTTTGTACCAATAATCGAGTGATTAGCTGGCCTAGGAACGAGTTTTCAAACTTGGCTCCTTTCGAATTGGTTGAGTTCTTCTTGCATGGCAGAAATCCAAAATTCATCATTAAAAGCTTCTACAATATTTTTTGGCTCAATTTGTGAAATGAAGGCAGTACTAGCAATGGAGTCTCTTAATGATGATCTAGTACTTACTCCGTGTGAAACCTCAGCTATAACCAGATTTTCTGGATGTGAGGGCTTGAAAGAGAATTTCTTTGGCAAGCCCTCCAGAGAATTGGTTTCAGTTGTGGTATTCTTTGGAGTAGAAGTTGATGGCTCAACATCATCATCAAGAGTAGCTGCTGCACTGCTATCCTCATCAAAAGTCACATTTGTAGACTCTTCCACAATTAATGAGCGTTTGTTGAACACTCTATATCCCTTACTATTGGCCACATAGCCAAGAAATATACCATCGTCAGCTTTGGCATCAAATTTGCCTAAGTTGTCTTTGGTGTTAAGGATAAAACATCTACAACCAAAAACACGAAAATATGAAACATTTGGAGTTCGGATTCTAGTAATCATGTAGCCTTTTAAATCACAAAACTTTTCAAAATCAGTATTTTCGAATTCGCCTCCATGATCACTTCGGATTCGAGTAATCATGTAGCCTTTTTCGTTTTGAACCATTTTAGCAAAAATTTTAAAAACAGAAATGGTATCACTTTTGTTTGTAAGAAAGAAAAACCAAATCTCGAAAAGTCATCTACTATAACAAAAGTATAGAGTTTTCCACCAAGACTGGCTACTCTACTAGGACCAAATAAATCCATATGAAGTAATTGTAAGGTTCTAGTAGTACTTACAGAGTTTATAGAATGAAATGAGGACTTGGTTGCCTTGTTCAACTCACATTCGGCACATACAGTATCCTTTTTGAATGTGATGTCGGGCAAGCCTCTAACTAGCTTCTTAGTCGATAGCCTGGATATAGTATCCATATTGGCATGACCAAGACGCTGGTGCCACAGTAATCTTTCATCCTTGTGAGCATAGAGACATCTTCCTGCACTGTTAGTGTCTCTAGATAGATAGAAGATATAAATATTATCCTCTCTTATCCCTTCAAAAGAAATGTCTCCTATTGACCTATCATAAATAATACATTTATTTTGTCCAAAGTTAATATCATACCCATGATCAGCAAGATGACTTATGCTGAGCAGGTTATGCTTTAACTCGGTCACTAGGCAGACATCCTTTATTACAGGAGAAGGGGGATAACCTATAGTACCATTACCAATGATATACCCTTTAAGGTTGTTGCCGAAGGATACATATCCTTCCCTCTTCATCGATAGTGATGCAAAAAGATTTGCGTCTCCCGTCATATGTCGCGAACATCTACTATCGAGAATCCACTTACTCTTAGTTGAGGAGGAAAGGTCCACCTACATCAAGAGTAGATGTTACCTTTGGTACCCAGGTTCTTGAGGATCCTGAAAAGTTAGTTTTCGGCAACCATGCATATATGTTTCTATCTACTAATCTCCTAACTCTACATTGTGGTAAAATGTGTCCATGTAATCCACAATAAGTACAAATAGCATTCCTATTTATGTTAGGAGTATGTTGATGATGTCTATATGTAGAGTGGTGTGGAGTAACATAGTGATGATGTCTACATGTAGAGTAGTGTGGAGTAGCATGGTGATGATGTCTATATATAGAGTGGTGTGGAACATGATGATGTTTATATCCATAAGCAGTGTGATGGTTGATTTTGTTTTTGTGCAACATAGTAATTATTGTATCTATGTGTAGCATGGTGATTCTGTGACATATGAGAATTATTTCTACATGCATGTGGTTTGTGTGCTTTATGAAAGTGTGTGTACATATAAGCATGATTACGTGCTGCACGTGGATGACGTGGTTGACTAGTATGAGTAGTGTCATGCTTTGTGTGTGTCTCATGTGATTGGGTTTGAGGTTGAGCAACCTGTTTTCCCAATCTAGTCTCTAATTTCTTAGAGACGGCCTGCAGTTCATTAATCTTAGTATTCAAACCATAGATCTTAGTGATAGAGATCTTGTGTCTATTCTTTTCTTTAGCGATCTCAGTATTGAGTGCTGTGATCTCTTGTGTTTGCTTTTCTATACGTGCTTCGGCATCATGCAGGCTTAATTTAAGCTTAGACACCTCATTTGTGACTTCTGTGGGTGAAGTGTCTCTACTTTTATCAAGCAATGAAGAGAGTCTTTGAATCTCGACTTCATAACTTTTGATCTTTTCCTTGGCGTGTTTATATTTACCAATGACTTTCTTGTGGTCATTGAGTAAATCATTGCATGCATCGCCAAGTTCATCAAACGTGAAATCATCGAGAGTTTTACTAGTTACCTTGTCGGATGTAGCGATTAGGCAAACATTGGCGGTGTCTTGAGGAGAGTCCTTTTCTTCCTCAGAGTCACTAGCTTCGCTTTCATGCCAAATGCTTGTGTTGGCATATTTCTTTGAGGAATCTTTCTTGTATGGTTTCTCATATCGGTTGCTCTTCTCTGTGAATGGACAGTCTTTTCGGACGTGTCCAGTCTTCTTGCAGCCGTAGCATGTTGGCTCTTCTTCGTCATCTTCTTGTGGTTCCTTCTTTCTTCGATTGAAGCGAAGGAATTTCTTGAAGTTGCGGACAAGGAGAGCTTGATCTTCACCTTTCGAGTTGTCATCTGTCACGACCCGCACCCTAGAGTAAGGGCACGAGAAGTGGGTACGTCCACCCTACGCCGCAGTGTCGGCGGTTAGAACGCTGTCCTAGGTCAAACATCTAACAATATAAAGGTACATGTACAGTATATACACTCCGAATGGAGGTGACATAACAAATACAGTCTCAATCACATCTAAGGTAGAGCATAATAAAAGATAGATAAAATATGAAATCCACAAAGAGATACTACAGATAGAAGTCTAAGTGTCTAAGATACACAAACCCAGAAAACATCTCAAATCTCAAATACAGTAATCCATAAAGTAAATACAGCTCAAGATAACTAAAATAACTATCTATACAACCTCTACCATGTCTCCTCTAGGCTAGCAGGCAACCTCCAAGCTATCTGTAAAATTTATCAACAGGTCCAGTCAGGACAGGAGCGAGCACAAAACATCTCACGTAGTTCATATCAAGTTAGAAAATATAAAGCATGCAATAGAGTAAGATACAGGAAACGTTGAAAGAAGAATGTATATAAAAAATAGCATATATTTGATAATAGGAAATATCTATATATGGTAAGTAAGAACCGTAAGCAATATTTGATTTAGAGTACAATATGGTTATGTAAACGGTTTAGGACAATGCAATGGTAACTCCATTATACGTGAGTGCACAATGGACATATACAATAGTTATACAATGTTGCATAATAGGATTTGATTACATAACCAATTCTACTCCCCCTTCCCAATCAATACACAAGGATCCACTCCAGTTACGTTATCTTATACAATAGCGTATAATGTTATACAATAGATGTACAATATTATACAATAGTTGTACAATGGTCTATCCATAGGAATCATGTGATAATGAGAGTACAATATGCACAATGAGTATACAAGGATAAGGGTATTCAATAAATACAATATGTAAGTGAAACACACATCACAATATGTATTTAGTGAATACAAGGGGATAACATCTCAAAAGAAGATCCATATAGTACCAATCCGTGAAAACAATTGTGTCAGCATCAAATACAGTAATCTAGAGCAAGAATATAAATCCAGACAAGTATGAAACGGTCAGAGAACGTACTCGCCTGATAACCTGAACAGCTGATAGGTATAGAGGTCCAAACTGAAGCCACAGAGTCCTATTTGGAGCAACACAGGTGAAGATGTATACGAGAGATGATAAATGAAATGTACAATACATCTGCATGCTGTCTAGGTCAAACTAGACTAAAGTCAATATTTGGTCAACTCTAGTCAACCACACTAATCAAATTAGGTCAACTAGGTCAAGTCCTAGCCCAAACAAGTCTAACAAGTCTTACTAGGCATAACCAAGCCTAGGCTAGCACTCACACAATCACAAGACAATGTGAACCACAACAATGCATAATATAAAATAGATAATATATATAAATACATACCTTCATACATACATGCATATCCACATTACATACATATTTATATATATAGGCATATGTTACATCATGCATATTTACATAGTTACATAGATATATACATTCATGCACATTTAAATACATACTTTTATACATTATATATGTTAACATTCACTACAATGCATTATATTTTACTTATACCTTTGATTGATTCATTCATTCATATATGACATCCATTCATGCATATTACATACTTACATGCATCTATATTATATACATTGTATATAACATGTAAAAATAGAAGAGGAAAAAAAGGGAAAACTGAAATAGAAAGGAAAGGGAAGGAAAATGTAAGGAAAAGGAAAAACAGTGGACATATACATGCTTATATCATATATTCTACATTACCATACATGCTATCATTATATATTGCTTTATATTATATATATATTATGCATTCATATCTATCATTACATGTATACCTTGCATTCATATCTAGCATTCATTATATACTTTCATGCATACATTGTATATCATTCTTTTATTTATGCATTTATGCATTGCTTACATACATTATATTAATTGCATTCCTACATGCTTGCATTCAACCATATATATACATCAATGTAAAGAGGATATATATCATTTCATTCATCTAACATATCATGTATTACATACTCTATATTCATTTAATACACATACTACGTAGGCTCATAGGTTACACAAAATGCATATATCGTATAGTCACTCTTCTACTTAAAACCAATACTGTACCAATTGGGCCTCTACTAAATTCTAGGATTAAAGTATTTTGTAGCCCTTCGTGTTAGCTTTCCGAAACATCAAATGGATCGCATTTTCGTGTCCCAAAGCTCCCAAAATCGCGAAAATACCGAAACACATTCGTTTTTCGTACAGCTGACACTCAAATAATTCTACAGAAAGTTACAGAAAGAATTTGGATTATTAAAATATATATTTGGAAAGCTAACTTCGATACGATTCTTTTAAAAAAAATGGAAGATAAATCGGAGTTATAAGCTAAAAGTTATGACATTTCTAAATTACTTTGGTTAATAAAAACGTGGATGAATATTATGACGAATTTGAGTTGTTTTGGACAAAAGAACACATATAGGCCAAGATACTTGGATACAAACATAGGTATCCAAATGAAACTCATTCTAACCATCCTAACTAAGATCAATCCACTCTCTAACTATTCTAAAACTGAATTTAAATATCTATTTAAACTATTATCATACATACATGCACATGGGGTGTCCAAATTTGGGATCTATCAAGTATGACACAAGACACATATCTAAAATCCTCAAGAGAGCTCCAAATGGCCTCAAATTTGAATCTAAATGGGACACATACATAAGGATGGATCCTACGGATTCAAAACTAATTTATATGCAAAGGAAATCGATTTAGATTATAGGTTTTACCTATTGGGAGTGGAATCCCAAGGAAATCCTTTAGGACACGGCTCGGATACGAATATCCCTCAAAGTGGACACTCCTCCTTGCACTCCTCTTCCAATCCTTGGTAGCACCCTTCCCTTGGAGAATGGGAATGATTGAGGGAAGGTTTGGTGAAGGAATGATTTGATTTGGAGATCAAATCAATGGGAAGGCTCTCTAAAATTAGGGAAGAACAAAAGGAAAATAAAAGAGGTAAGATTGTAATGAATGAAATGAATCATTCTCCCCTAAAGGTGGCTGCCATAAAGAGTCCATTAGGGCTAATGGGAAATGTCCTAATTGTCCCTCTCTAGTCTCATATGGCTAAGTCTAGAGTAGGTTCAAGTTTGGGGTCAAAATGATCTATTTTTGAGTCTCTAACTTAACCATTCTAACATGATAAAAATTAGTTTAATTAACTAACTTAAATGTTGGGTTTTGTGGGCCATGCTTAACTTAATATTGGGTCCCATCTAGAGTTCAAGCTACCCGGGTCACAATACAAGTCGGAACGAGACGAAACTCAAACCCGACTAAACAAATCCAATAAAAACAATATTAAAAATATAAAATTTTCTCAAAATATTAAAATATAAAAAATGACCAAAATCATAATACATCAATTTAAATATTATTAAAATAATCTAAAATTCACCAATTAATCAAAATCCTAAATAATTCAAAAGTCACAAAATGACCAAAATATCCTTAGCCTAAAAAGTTGTAAATAGTAATTCTAATCATATGGTTAGGTCCCCATGGTCATGGTTAATCTCTAGGCTCAACAGTTCTAGGGTTCACTAGCTAACACATCAAAATTATAATTCACCAATTTTAAATAGTATTAAATTAATTAAAAATTCCCATAAATCATAAATCCTATTATTAAATAATAAACTTCTACAAAAGTTTAAAATTACCCTCATTTTAGAAAAGTGGGTGTTACAAGTCTACCCTCCTTAGAAAATTTTGTCCTCGAAATTAGGATGGTCGTACTTCTTTTAGAGTCTCGTCCCCAACAATCAAAGTCTCAGAACTTACCTAAATCATACAATTTAAAAGAATGGCATACAAGGTCATGGCATACGGTGGTAGTGTAAGTCTCATCTAGGTATACTAGTTACACTAGACCAAAACAATCATAGGGTATCAAAACTTACAAGAAATCAGGGGTGTTAAACTGGAAAAGATACAGAAATAACAAATCATCAAGGCTTTAAGGCATAATCAAAATCAAAATTTAAAGCACAAATGTTGAGCATTAAAATCCTATCACAATATGTATACAGAGAGAGAGAGTGTTAGAAGGGAAAAAGCTAGCATTATGTAAAGGTTATGTGGTTAGTGTGTGTATGGGTGTATGTGGACATGTTCATAGGGTTAGATAGTAGACATGTGTGTATATGTGTGTAAAATATACATAAAAGTGTATAGAAGGATTTGGGTTTCAAAACAATAGCTATCAAGTTACACTACTCATGGCATATTGGTTAAACAATCTACAATGCACAACCTATTTACTCATAACATGCATGGCTAACCATATATATACATATATCTATATGTATAGAGAGGTAGAGATTTAGTTATGTATCTATATACATTATAACAGTATGCATAAACTATATATATATATATACCTATATAGATATATGAACATAACATAGAGATAAAGGGTTAGGTTTACATGGCAGTTGTGAACATTAGTGTACATTAGAGTAGAGTGTCAAGAGTACAGGGGTTATAACTTAAAAATGAAGGGTTCAATCATTCATTTCAGTTTAACATTACATATTAAATCTGAAATTGAATTAAACATTTAAAATCAATGTGAAAAATGTTAACATTAATTCAGTTTCAGGATTTTTGTGAAATTCGAACATCAAAACCAACCCAATGTTCTCCATAACCACAACCTAACATGTAAGAGTATGAAACCTAACATTATATCCCTACATACAACAATGTATATGGCTCAAAACATTACATTTAAAAACTGCAAATTGAACTAATCACTTAGAATCCCGTGTTAAAGGGTTAATATGCACACGGTCTCAGATTTGACAAATTTAAACACAAAACTTAACCAATTTCTTTAAGAATTGAAACCCTGTATATAACATACATGTGCAGTGATGTAAACAACAACTAACAATATAAAATTTATATTTAAATTACGAATTTAAACTGAAAAAAAAGAAACTATTCTCTGATACTGTATTGTGTCAGAGATATTGGGGTTTTTAGAATTTAACATCAACAACATATTAATATGTATTTAGATGAGTTGGTAATCAAAGTGTAGCATGCATACGTGTCAGGCAAAGTGTCTGTGTCCGCGATATATATATTCTCATGTCCCAATATAAAAATCAAATTCCATATCAAGACCAACATTTAGATTCCTACCAAGATTGCAAGTAGGTGATTGATGTAATCAAGACAGTTTTATTATTATTATTATTATTATTATTATTATTTAATACAAGAATAATAGCAAGAAGAAAATAACGATAAAATCTGTTCTGCTTACCTGTTTAAAAGAAGAACCATTTTGAAACCAGAGCTATAATATAAAATCTAAGATAAGGTCCAGCAAAATCATCGATTCATTGTATTAAGAAGAAATTCATAGTAAGAAGTTACACAAGGTTTATAATACAGCTAAAGCTACTCCTAAGTTAAATAATGATAAGCAAAACAAACAAAACAAACAATAATTCTTTTTTTTTGGAGAATGACTGAAACAAAAGTAGAGAAAACATGTTCAAGAACATTTAAGGTACAATCTGATAATCATATGCGTCTATCCAAAATCATGGTACTCTAAATCCTCGTCATACTAGTAAGCAAGGCTACGATAATCACAAAGTCCTCGACTTAGGCACGTACCTCTAGAATCATGGTATTTAAAATTTTTGTGATGCCGCTAGCTTGGCTGCAAAAACCTTAAATTTTCACACCTGAGAAATATATCCAAAGTCAGACTATATGTCCTCACCATGCTGGCTAATGTGACTGTAGAAGACTAGATTCCATAACTTAGATGACCTAGCCCATATAATTTCATCTTGACAAAAATTAAATTAAATTAACAATGGATACCCAAAAATCAAATTCATTAACTAACCAAGAAAGATAAATATAAACTATTAGAATCAAATTTTGAGATATTTTATAATAAGATTCGCAATGGTCATCCCAGGAATCTCTCAAGGGATCCTAACTGTGATTGAGTACCTTCAAAAATATATCCTAATCCTACTGCAGGCTGTAGTGGTACTCTAGTTCGAATACCACTACACAAACTTGACCTGCATGGGCCACCACTAAAAATGTGTCATGACCCGTACCCTAGAGTAAGGGCACGAGAAGTGGGTACGTCCAGCCTACGCCGCAGTGTCGACGGTAGAACGCTGTCCTAGGTCAAACATCTAACAATATAAAGGTACCTGTATAGTATATACACTCCGAATGGAGGTGACATAGCGAATACAGTCTCAATCACATCTAAGGTAGAGCATGATAAAAGATAGATAAAATATGAAATCCACAAAGATATATCGCAGATAGAAGTCTAAGTGTCTAAGATACACAAACCCAGAAAATATCTCAAATCTCAAATACATAATCCATAAAGTAAATACAACTCAAGACAATTAAAATAACTATCTATACAAACTCTACAGTGTCTCCTCTAGACTAGCAGGCAACCTCCAAGCTATCTGTAAAATTTATCAACAGGTCCAGTCAGGACAGGAGCGAGCACAAAACATCTCACGTTGTTCATATCAAGTTAGGAAATATAAAGCATGTAATAGAGTAAGATACAGGAAACGCTGAAAGAAGAATGTATATGAAAAACAGCAGAGATTTGATAATAGAAAATATCTATATATGATAAGTAAGAACCGTAAGCAATATTTGATTTAGAGTACAATATGGTTATGTAAACGGTTTAGGACAATACAATGGTAACTCCTTTGTACGTGATTGCACAATGGACATATACAATAGTTATACAATGTTGCACAATAGGATTTGATTACATAACCAATTCTACTCCCCCTCCCCAGTCAATACCCAAGGATCCACTCCAGTTACGTTATCTAATAGAATAGTGTACAATATTATACAATAGATGTACAATATTATACAATAGTCTATCCATGGGACTCATGTGATAATAAGAGTACAATATGCAGAATGAGTATACAAGGATAAGGTATTCAATAAATATAATATGTAAGTGAAACGCACATCATAGTATATATTTAGTGAATACAAAGGGATAACATCTCAAAAGAAGATACATATAGTACCAATCCGTGATAACAATCGTGTCAGCATCAAGTACAGTAATCTAGAGCAAGAATGTAAATCCAGACAAGTATGAAATGGTCAGAGAACGTACTCGCCTGATAACCTGAACAGCTGATAGGTATAGAGGTCCAAACTGAAGCCACAGAGTCCTATTTGGAGCAACACAGGTCAAGATGTATACGAGAGATGATAAATGAAATGTACAATGCATCTGCATGCTGTCTAGGTCAAACTAGACTAAAGTCAACACTTGGTCAACTCTAGTCAACCACACTAGTCAAATTAGGTCAACTAGGTCAAGTCCTAGCCCAAACAAGTCTAACAAGTCTCACTAAGCCTAACCAAGCCGAGGCTAGCACTCACACAATCACAAGACAATGTGAACCACAACAATGCATAATATAAAATAGATAATATACATAAATACATACCTTCATACATATATGCATATCCACATTACATACATATTTATATATATAGGCATATGTTACATTATGCATATTTACATAGTTATATAGATATATACATTCATGCATATTTATATACATACTTTTATACATTATATATGTTAACATTCATTACAATGCATTATATTTTACTTATACCTTTGATTGATTTATTCATTCATATATGACATCCATTCATGCATATTACATACTTACATGCATTTATACATTTTATACATTGTATATAACATGTAAAAATAGAAGAGAAAAAAAAGGAAAAAACTGAAATGAAAAAGGAAGGGAAGGAAAATGTAAGAAAAAGGGAAAATAGTGGACATATACATGCTTGTATCATATATTCTACATTACCATACATGCTATCATTATATATTGCATTATATTATTTATATATTATGCATTCATATCTATCATTACATGTATACCTTGCATTCATATCTAGCATTTATTATATACTTTCATGCATACATTGTATATCATTCTTTCATTTATGTATTTATGCATTGCTTACATACATTATATTAATTGCATTCCTACATGCTTGCATTCAACCATATATATACATCAATGTAAAGAGGATATATATCATATATATATCATTTCATTCATCTAACATATCATGTATTACATACTCTATATTCATTTAATACCCATACTACATAGGCTCATAGGTTACACAAAATACATATATCGTATAGTCACTCTTCTACTTAAAACTAATACTGTACCAATTGGCCTTTACTAAATTCTAAGATTAAAGTATGTTGTAGCCCTTCGTGTTAGCTTTCCGAAACTTCAAACGGATCGTATTTTCGTGTCCGGAAGCTCCCGAAATCGCAAAAATACCGAAACACGTTCGTCTTTCGAACAGCTGACACTCAAATAATTCTATAGAAAGTTACAAAATGAATTTGGCTTATTAAAATATATATTAATTGAATACGATTCTTTTAAAAAAAAAAGAGAGATAAATCAGAGTTCTAAGCTAAATGTTATGACATTTCTAAGTTGCTTTGGTTAATAAAAACGTGGATGAATATTATGACGAATTTGAGTTGTTGTGGACAAAAGAACATATATAGGCCAAGATACTTGGATACAAACATAGGTATCCAAATGAAACTCATTCTAACCATCCTAACTAAGATCAATCCACTCTCTAACCATTCTAAAACTGAATTTAAATAACTATTTAAACTATTATCATACATACATACACATGGGGTGTCCAAATTTGGGATCTATCAAGTATGACACAAGACACATATCTAAAATCCTCAAGAGAGCTCCAAATGGCCTCAAATTTAAATCTAAATGGGACACATGCATGAGGATGGATCCTACGGATTCAAAACTAATTTATATGCAAAGGAAATCGATTTAGATGATGGGTTTTACCTATTGGGAGTGAAATCCTAATAAAATCCTTTAGGACATGATTTCGATACGAAGATCCCTCAAAGTGGACACTCTTCGTTGCACTCCTCTTCCAATCCTTGGTAGCACCTTTTCCTTGGAGAATGGGAATGATTGAGGGAAGGTTTGGTGAAGGTGATTTGATTTGGAGATCAAATCAATGGGAAGGCTCTCTAAAATTAGGGAAGAACAAAAGGAAAATAAAAGAGGCAAGATTGTAACGAATGAAATGAATCATTCTCCCCTAAAGGTGGCTGCCATAAAGAGTCCATTAGGGCTAATGGGAAATGTCCTAATTGTCCCTCTCTAGTCTCATATGGTTAAGTCTAGACTAGGTTCAAGTTTGGGGTCAAAATGATCTATTTTTGAGTCTCTAACTTAACCATTCTAATATGATAAAAATTAGTTTAATTAACTAACTTAAATGTTGGATTTTGTGGGCCATGTTTAACTTAATATTGGGTCCCATCTAGAGTTTAAGCTACACGGATCACAATACAAGTCGGAACGAGACGAAACTCAAACCCGACTAAACAAATCCAATAAAAATAATATTAAAAATATAAAATTTTCCCAAAATATTAAAATATGAAAAATGAACAAAATCATAATACATCACTTTAAATATTATTAAAATAATCTAAAATTCACCAATTAATCAAAATCCTAAATAATTCAAAAGTCACAAAATGACCAAAATACCCTTAGCCTAAAAAGTTGTAAATAGTCATTCTAATCACATGGTCAGGTCCCCATGGTCATGGTTAATCTCTAGGCTCAACAGTTCTAGGGTTCACTAGCTTACACATCAAAATTATAATTCACCAATTTTAAATAGTATTAAATTAATTAAAAATTCTCATAAATTATAAATCCTATTATTAAATAATAAACTTTTACAAAAGTTCAAAATTACCCTTATTTTAGAAAAGTGGGTGTTATATCGTCATCTGTCTTTTCAGGATCAGCCCTTCGTCGGTGAGCTTTAAGGGCAATCTCCTTTGCCTCATGAGCCATCAGCTTTCCCATCAAAGTCTCCATGGACATGGTCGTGAGATCATTTCCTTCTATGATGGCTGTCACCTTAGGGTTCCAAATCTTTGGTAGCCCCGTAAGAATCTTGCAGATCTTCTCGTGATTTGTTTATTGTTTGTCGAGAGAAGACAAGGGGTTGATGATGTCGAAGAATCTTGTAATCATTTGTGTGATCGTCTCATTTGGCTTCATCTTGAAAGCCTCATATTCTTGAGTGAGACGACTTATTTTTGACTCCTTGACTTGGGTGGTTCCTTCATGCGTCACCTCTAGAAGTTATCATACTTCATGAGCGGTGGTGCATGTTGAGACCCTATTGAACTCATTCCTGTCTATAGCATAAAATAAAGCATTAATAGCTCTCGCGTCTAGACTCGTCTGTTTCTTCTCCTCGTTAAAATATTTGTCATGGGTTTTCTCAACGAGATCACCATTGACAACTATCGTGGCAGACTTTTAGTAACCATCGGTGACGATGGTCCACAGGTCGAAGTCTAGTGACTTGAGATAAAAACTCATCCTTGTTTTCCAATAGGTGTAGTTTGTTCCATCAAATAGGGGAGGCCTATGTGTGGACTGCCCTTCACCGTGATCGGAAAACATGGGTTGAGTGGTTGCCATGGATCAGCTCTAGGATGTTAGTCCTTGATAAGAGAACAGAGCTCTGATACCAATTGGAGACTAAGTTGGCAACTCTAGAGGGGGTGAATAGAGTTTTTATAAAAAATGATCAATTAAAAATTAAACTCTCTTCACCAACTAAACAATCAGAGTAAAAATAAATACGAAAATTAAGAGTAGAGAGCAAGCACAAACACAACAAGATTTTTAACCTGGTTTCCCTCTTGGAGGACTAGTCCAGGCCTGAGAACTCAAGCTCAGGATTGAAATCCACTATTTGTGAAATAGGGTTACAAACACGTGCCTTTTCACAGAAGAGCACGCCAAACTTGTCACGACCCGCACCCGTTTTTCGGATACGAAGCGTGTCCAAGCCCAGCTACGCATCGAGCAGACTCCAGTCCGACTCGAGTACGTATAAGCTGTCATGATCATGTTATCATATCTAGTCTAAACTATATCTCAATCCATATGAGTCATATAAACAAGAATGAACAAGTATGTGTCGTGGTCTGCGGCCCACTAGCATGCATGTCCGATAAGACTCTAAAGAAAAATAAGAAGAGTCTAAACTGAATCAAGAAATAGGATATCTCATGATAATGAAGAAAGCACGGGAGGATAATAAACACAATAACGATACCTGAATCCCGCAAACGTATCATCACGTCTGCCATCCAGAGCTGCTAACTAACTCCACGCAATAACTAACCTGAAGAGATCATCAGGTCCTCAGGGGACATAGCAAGATACATAAAAACATGCCTATCTAGCAGTTTATCATGCAATAAATAAAATACAGGAAATAAATGAGAAAGACCAATCCGTACGAAAATACGACTATACACGACTGGAAGAACCACTACGCCCAAGCGAACTGCTGGAGAAGAACAAGAGAACACGATATTACGATGTCAATGGACAACCAATCGAATACTCAAACCCTTGCCCCTACTGTGGACTCGCAGGTTTGAACAACTACTAGCCCTTGCCCCTAGTATGGACTCGCAGACTAGCATCACCCTGGTCCCTAGTATGGACTCACAAGTGTGAACCATATACTACTAACATTCGTCCCTGGTATGGACTCGCAGGCTAGCATCACCCTCGTCCCTTGTGTGGACTCGCAGGTGTGGACATATAACTACTCACCCTCGTCCCTGGTGTGGACTCGCAGATTAGCTTACTAACTCTCGCCCCTAGTGTAGGCTCACAAGTTAGCTTAACTACTAACCCTCGCCCCTAATTTGGGCTCGCAGATTAGCTTACTAACTCTCGCCCCTGATGTGGGCTCGCAGATTAGCTTCAAGAATTCCAAGGTACAGCAGTTCCGATGTGACTTATTCATCCTATGACACGATGCAACTCAGTCCAAGTACAAAAGATGACACGACACGACCCAATCACGATACACGAGAAAACCAATCCAATATGAACTATAAAGCTAATTATAAACAAGGCTATATATAAACTAGCAGGCATGATATACAAATCACATATAAATAATCAACTAATAAAACTGTATAATAATATAAATATGCATATAAATAAACTGTAGAGGAAGGCAAGGTATCTTGCCTGGTGGTTGTACGCAGATCCAACAACAATATAGTCCACTGCTAGACCATAAAGTCCAAGTCATCACAACTGTCTCCGAAAGCTGAAATAAACATTGTCAACATTCTCAAAATAGTCAATTTAGCTAGGATTGCCTGTCCTTAAGTCTAATTCTGGCCAAAGGGGCAAAACGGTAATTTCGGGCAAAAATAATGTCCGTCGTTGGATTCGCTTTGCACCGAAAAATGTGCCCGGGTTAATGGTCTCTAAAGTCGTCAAACTACATGTCTACGGATCCGGTTTTCTGATACGAATCCAACAGCATGTCCAAAGTTGGATTCCGACAGACCGTGCACAAAATCGTCCGTTGAGTGGGACCGTGGGGCCCGCAAAATAACGTACGATTCAACTGTCTCAGAATTGGACCAAACATGGCATACAGGACCAGAAAAATGATACGGTCCTATTGGCGTAAGTTTCGTCTCGATCTGACGAGCGTGAACAAAATTATGACGGGATTTCCATCGCACGGATACGGGGTAATTCCGACGGATACGCGTTCGATACGACGCGCACACACATCCAAATCAAGTTTCGTCAGTTCCCACACGTCCATTTTTACGGTTCGCTCCTGTCGGAGTCAGCGGTACGCGACGAGGTGGGCCGGTTTGACGGGACGCAACCGTATCGGAAAAATCCTACTATTTGAAAATTGATTTTTTCTTCATTTTAGAAGTTGAATAATTTCGTGTGCATGCAATATTATTAAAAAGTACCATAAGGGTTTTGGTACCCCTATATGTGCGTCAGGTGACGGCAAACAACGTGTCAATATGGTGTTTTAATTAACTAAATTTTGTCACAGTTTTTCTTCAAACTTTGAATCGATCTCCTGGCCAATATAAAGCATATAAAATTGACCTAATTGAATGAAAATGATCTCGTATGGGTTGGGGACATACCCGAGAAAACAGCTCGCGAAACGATCGCGTATAGACGGCGGAAGGTCGTTGCAAAGATGGCCTGATGTTGTATTCATGCTGCTGTCTTCACCCGCGCGTGCGCGCGCGTGTGCTGGCCTGCGGCGCCGCACGGCCGCCTGGGCGGCGCGCCGGGCCTGGGGTCGTATGGGGAGGCAGCGGTTTGGCCATGGGAGTCGGTTAGGGTTCAGTGTTTCTCGATCGATCTCCATAAATATATACGAATACTGTTACAGGGGGGTTTATTCTCGGGCTGTTGATGGCTTCTCTGCTATGCCTGGGCAAGCCCGAGCCTGGAAAGGGGCTGAGGACCAAGTGGGGAATTAAGGCCTGTGGGCCTACTACATTGATCGGGCTGGGAGTAAGCTGTGGGCTCGGGTTGGGCCCATTCAGTTGGGCTGGCCTGGCTTTTGGCTTGGGGTTTATTTATCCTCTAGTGTATATATATATATATATATATATATATATATATATATATATATATATATATATTATATATATATATTATATATATATATATATATATATATATATATATATATATATAAAATATATATATATATATATATATATATATATATATATATATATATATATACAATGTCTATATATAAATACATACATACAATGTTTATATATAAATATATACACATGCACATGTATATATATTTACACATATACAAAAAAAAAAAATATATATATTTACACATATACATTTGTATATTTTTATTAATAAATTATAAATATGGTTACAAATCAATGCATATATATCCCGGTGTTTATACATATTTATATATATAACTATACCACAAATTTTATACAGATAATACAATATTTTAAATATAATCAATAATAATAAATAATATTATAAAATAATCTCAATAGTATTAATACTAAAACAATATTAATAATAATATCAATAATGAATTACAATATCCCATAATCGGTATTGCATCTACTTAAAAATATGTCTACGTGGAATCTTTGCGTACCTTGGATGCCTACATGGGCTCGGTTTCGGTTCGGGTCTGGTCCGAGCTAAATCGACACAAACCGGATCTCCTACAAGTCAATAATATAATTAATAAATAAATAATCTTCGGTAAGGGTTAAGTCGTAACTTGGCCTGGTTTTCCTAGTTAGGGTATCACTATGGCTGGGTCTTCCTTAGCATAGCTAATACACTAGTCAGGGCACGCCATTGTACTATCCGTGCCATGATTCCTAGTCGTCTGGTACTTCAAACCTCAACCATGGCAAAAATCATCTATCGTAATAATTAACTAAATAATCATTTATAAAATTCTAAAAATCACTACTTAAATCAAATTAAAAATATTTCAAAAATTCTGGGAAGGGAGGCTACAAATCTACCCACCTTAAAATAATTTTGTCCTCAAAATTCTAATTTCTAATTATTCCTAAAATTCAAAAGAAAGTCTACTATTATCTAAATCTCCTTAATTTTAATTCCTCAAAAATAGTTTACAACCTTCCCCTAGCAATTTTGGTAACTACAAAATCTCGAGGACTTCTACCCACCTTTGGTCACACTACTCCTCAAAACAAGGTCACTAGAATCTTATGGTCTTCTAACTAGTTGCTAACAATTCTACCGACAGATATCTAGGCATATGGCACCTATAATCCCTCATATCTATAAGCAACCAAACATTCAATAGTCAAACAATATTATACTATAATTTAAGAACTTCTAAAAAATCCTAGACAGCACGATCATTCGTCACCTCGGAATAGAAAGGGACGAGAATTAATGGTACAAGAAGGCAAGGGAGAATAATTGAGAACGAATACGAAGTTTCAAAGACGGTAGAGAATTTCTAAGAAAATTTTCAAGGCAGAGTGGATTGAGATTTCTAAGGTTTAATCATTGTCGCAGGCTCGTACCAGTACAGTTACGTAACCGATACGATATGCTCTGACCTGCATGGGCCACCAAAAAAACTTGTCATGACCGCACCCATTTTTCGGATACAAAGCGTGTCCAAGCCCAGCTACGCATCGAGCGAACTCCAGCCCGACTCGAGTACGTTTAAGCTGTCATGATCATGGTATCATATCTAGTCTAAACTATATCTCAATGCACATGAGTCATATAAACAAGAATGAACAAGTATGTGTCATGGTCTGCAGCCCACTAGCATGCATGTCCGATAAGACTCTAAAGAAAAATAACAAGAGTCTAAACTGAATCAAGAAACATGATATCTCATGATAATAAAGAAAGCACGGGAGGATAATAAACACAATAACGATACCTGAATCCCGCAAGCGTATCATCACGTCTGCCATCCAGAGCTGCTAACTAACTCCACGCAATAACTAACCTGAAGAGATCATCAGGTCCTCAGGGGACATAGCAAGATACATAAAAACATGCCTATCTAGCAGTTTATCATGCAATAAAAAAATACAGGAAATAAATGAGAAACACCAATCCGTACGAAAATACGACTATACATGACTGGAAGAACCACTACGCCTAAGCGAACTGCTGGAGAAGAACAAGAGAACACGATATCACGATGTCAATGGACAACCAATCGAATACTCAAACCCTCGCCCCTAATGTGGACTCGCAGGTTTGAACAACTACTAGCCTTCGCCCCTAGTGTGGACTCGCAGACTAGTATCACCCTCGTTCCTAGTGAGGACTCGCAGGTGTGAACCATATACTACTAACCCTCGTCCCTGGTGTGGACTCGCAGGCTAGCATCACCCTCGTCCCTTGTGTGGACTCACAGGTGTGGACATATAACTACTAACCCTCGTCCCTGGTGTGGACTCGCAGATTAGCTTACTAACTCTCGTCCCTGGTGTGGGCTCGTAAGTTAGCTTAACTACTAACCCTCGCCCCTAATGTGGGCTCGCAGATTAGCTTACTAACTCTCGCCCCGGATGTGGGCTCACAGATTAGCTTCAAGAATTTTAAGGTACATCAGTTCTGATGTGACTTATTCATCCTATGACACGATGCAACTCAGTCCAAGTACGAAAGATGACACGACACGACCCAATCACGATACACGAGAAAACCAATCCAATATGAACTATAAAGCTAATTATAAACAAGGCTATATATAAACTAGCAGGCATGATATACAAATCACATATAAATAATCAACTAATAAAATTGTATAATAATATAAATATGCATGTAAATAAACTGTAGAGGAAGGCAAGATATCTTGCCTGGTGGTTGCACGCAGATCCAACAACAATATAGTCCACTGCTAGACCATAAAGTCCAAGTCATCACAACTGTCTTTAAAAGCTGAAATAATTATTGCCAACATTCTCAGAATAGTCAATTTAGCTAGGATTGCCTGTCCTTAAGTCTAATTATGGACACAGGGGCAAAACGGTAATTTCGGGCAAAAACGATGTCCGCCGTTGGACCCGCTTTGCACCAAAAATGTGCCCAGGTCAATGGTCTCTAAAGTTATCAAACTACATGTCTACGGATCTGGTTTTTTGATACGAACCCAATCGTATGTCCAAAGTTGGATTTCGGCGGACCGTGCACAAAATCGTCCGTTGAGTGGGACCGTAGGGCCCGCAAAACGATGTACGATTCAACTGTCTCAGAATTGGACCAAACTTGGCATACAGGACCAGAAAAATGATACGGTCCTGTTGACGCAAGTTTTGTCTCGATCTGACGAGCATGTACAAAATTATGACTGAATTTGCATCGCACGGATACGGGGTAATTCCGACAGATACGCGTTCGATACGACGCGCACACACATCCAAATCAAGTTTCGTCAGTTCCCACACGTCCACTTTTACTGTCTGCTCCTATCGGAGTCAGCAGTACGCGACAAGGTGGGCCGGTTTGACGGGACGCACCCGTATCGGAAAAATCCTATTATTTGAAAACTAATTTATTCTTCATTTTGGAAGTTGAATAATTTCGTGTGCGTGGAATATTATTGAAAAGTACCAAAAGGGTTTTGGTACCCCTATATGTTGTCTACAAGGTCCTTCTTATGGATTTTGAAGACTGTACGTGAGGTGACGGCAAACAACGTGTCAATATGTTGTTTTAATTAACTAAATTCTATCACAGTTTTTCTTCAAACTTTGAATCGATCTCCTGGCCAATATAAAGCATATAAAATCGACCTAATTGAAAGAAAATGATCTCGTATGGGTTGGGGACATACCCGAGAAAACGGCTCGCAAAACGATCGCGTATAGACGGCGAAAGGTCATATAAAGATGGCCTGACGCTGTATTCATGCTGCTGTCCTCACCCGCGCGTGTGCTAGCCGACGGTGGCCTGCGGCGCCGCACGGCCGCTGTAACACCCATATTCTGAATGCGTATTTTTTCAAGCTTGCATGTATTTCAGACCTGTATTTATTTTCTCGAGTTTTGGCATGTACTTGTAATTGGCTTGACTTACAGATTTTGGTTCTCGTAAATGGGTTTTTACATGACTTGGTTTTATTTTGTGGAGGAGAAATGGTTTGGTTTAGTTGGTTTAAAATTCATTAGAGCACTTTAACCTACACTCCACCATCAACACAACACAACCCACCCTCATTAAAACTCCACCTACTTTTCTCTCTCCTCCATAATTCTCTCATTTATTTCTCCATCTTCTTCTTCTTCCTTCCTCTACACAACACCAACACCCATAGGCAAGTGCACCTTGCCACTACATGAGAACCACATATTATTTGTTCATTAGTTAGATTAGGCCATGGTGATCAATATTAGTGCTTGATATTTTGTGATTTGGAGTCTCCATTGTTCTAGATCTAGGTTTTAACTATTTTCGGATTTACATGGTTTTGATCTATTTTGGTTGGATTTTTGTGGGTTTTGATGCTTCCATGTGGAAGAGAATTCAATTTTACTCAAGTTAGAACTTTAAAAATCTAGATTTGGCTTTGATTTGACAAAGATATGAAGAATTGAAGTTTTGGAGTTCTTTGAGTTCTTTTCGGGTTGGAGGAGCAGACCTCTCGGCCTGCGCTCTTTAGCGCAAAGCCGATTATGCAGCTCACCCTTTGGTGAACTGCGCATCCCCTTGGCCAGCGCATTGCGCTGAGCTGAACTGCGCTGGCGCTTCTTAGCCCAGCGTTCCCTTTCTCCTTGCGCGCTTGACCTATGCGCAATCCACTCCTGCGCAATCCATTTCTGCGCAATCCACTCCTGCGTAATCCATTTCTGCGCAATCCACTCCTGCGCAATCCACTCCTGCGCAATCCATTTCTGCACAATCCACTCCTGCACACTTGGCCCATGCGCCTTCTGCCCCTGCGCCCTGTGCTCCTGCGCAGTTCACCCGGCGCAGCTGACACCCTGCGCAATCCAACCCCTGACCCCCCTTGCGCAAACCATTGGCTCTTGGAGTTTTGGTTTTATTTCTCTAAGCTTGGCTCTTCTATAGCCCTGTATATTGATATTTTATTAGATATTTTACGCCCATTTTATATCCTTACGCCTTTTGTCATGAACTTGATTTTACTTAATATGTTTGGAATGACTATTCTACATGTCATAGTAAGACAAGGAACTAGCATAACACGACAGTGATCCGTAGTGGTGCACTCCTGACATGACCAACCTGACATGATAGTGGCCTGTCGTGGCGCACTCCTGACAAGTATCCTGACATGATTTATCTTGATAACTTGATAGTGGCCCGTGGTGGCGCACTCCTGACTTGACTTGACTTGTAACTTGTAACTTGACTTGACTTGATGCTGTTGCGACAGCTAACTTGACTCGTATAATCAACTTGACACCGTGGGTGTTCCTGCTTGCTTGCTTGTACAATCCACTTGTCTTGTCTTGCATCATGTCTAGGACGTGACTCCCTGGTTCCCACGGTCAGGGATTCATACTGAATATTGATTAGGCTAATGACTAGATCAAACTATAGTTCATGGAAAATTTCCAGTCACAGGCAATCTTGTTATCTGGGCGCTCTTAATTGGACTTGTAGCTTGCCGACGAGTAGAGCACATTTCCAGCGCACTGTCATGTGTTGCACCCTCTAAGTCACCTAAGGGTATATCGTCTCCTGGGCGATGTACCCAACCATACTCTCAACCCGCGGAAGGATAACTGGATGGTCTGCAGGGCTTGGGACTGGGAAATTCTCATTGCATCTTGTTAGTAATTAGGCTTGTGATAACCCTAGTTAGTTAAAGTAGTAAGCCGTAGTAATTGCTTGGCCGCTTGTGAATGGATGATGTCTAGCCCTGTCTAAGTCTTGTCTAGTCCCTGTACCTGGTACTCCTGAACATGATTGTTTTACTTGCTTTAACAATAATTTGGTGGAGACAGAGTGCTATTCAGGCGAAGGGTTACAACTTCGGTCCTTGTTTGGTTTACGGGTTGTAACCTGGCTCCCAGAATGGTTCCACGTCCCTAGTCGTTTATTGCCTTGACGTGCTCTTTATTACTTGTACTTTCTTTCATTTTCTTATGTTCTGATATGCTGGCTTTTGTTCTTATTTTGTGGCCTCCTTTGTGGCACTTGCTCTTTCTGGGGTTTGACCTAGCTGGTTTTGTGTGGCCAGATTTCGGAGCAGCTTCCGAGGATCTTCTGAACCTCCAGTCCGATGGTGGCGACTAGAAGAAACCCGGGCTACGAGTGGGTTTTCTATTTTGTTTCGCTCACTCTATTGTAAATTTATTCTTTTGAGGCATTTAGCCGACGAGCACCTGTTAGCTCAATGCACTTTTACTTACTGTCTGCCTACGGGCTGTAAACATGATTAACAAATTCTAGGGTTGATCATGTATGACTTAACTCTTGCTAGTCCCAGCATTTTGTACGACTAGCTTCATGATCAGCTGATATGTAATATTTGGGACGCCTTTTATTGTATATTTGGTGGTCAAACATCTTGTGATTATATTACTTACTTGAGATTGAGACAGTAGGCTTGACCATAAGAGACCGTTGGCTTGTAATAAACCCTCATATCTAGACAGCCGTGATCGTATAGTTGAGATGTATTCTATTTCAATATACGTAGCTGGCTATGTACGCCCCCGCTCTCCAGTATTCTGGTTCTGGGACGTGACATGGTTTAAGTGGTGGCCCATGCAGGTCTTGTCAATCCAGAAATGTGAGGGTTTATCGAATAGATGTCTCAATCAGTATTCGCCCTTGATCTCTGCCCGTATTTTCAAATCCCTGAAATTCTTGCCCTGATTACATGCTTGTATCGTTGATCTGTCATGGTCCTTCCTTATTGTTTCCCTGTGTCGTCTTCCTCAGCGGCACTGTACCTGACCCTACCGATCAGCAAGGAGGAGCACCTCCCGTAGACCAGCAACCTGGAGATCAAGCCGAACATTCCGGAGTCGCCTCCAAAGTGATACCTCCTGGAGGAGAGCCCCCAGTTCAGCCTGCTGAGCCGGATGATGGCACCTTGGTAGGTCTCATCAGGGCCTTGATAGCTTCTCAGGATCGTAGAGGAGACGCCTTGCACCAGACTGTGGCAGATGCTTTGACCAGAGGCGGTCATCCAGGGAACAGTACGGCCAACAGCTTTAAGCGCTTGAACCCTCCTCTCTTCGACGGCAGCAAAGATGCGATTGCCGCGGACGCTTGGCTTCAGGATACCGAGGTGATTCTGGAAGCAGCTAGGACACCTGAGAATAAGAAGGTGGCGGTGGTACGCCTGCAGTTGTTGGACTTAGCTCGTAGTTGGTGGGCAGCGCAAGCCATGGGATTAGTGGCACCCATTGCTTGGACAGTGTTTAGAGAGAGATTCCAGACGAAGTATTTCGATGTTGTAGCTCGGTACGACCTGCAGACCAGATTTACCAACTTGAAGCAAGGAGGCAGAATTGTCGACAGTTATGCATCTGAGTTTTCTAGGCTCAGTAGGTTTGCCCCCACCTTGGTGGCGACCGAGTATGATAGGGCCCAGCGGTTCCAGCAGGGACTGTATTTGGAGATCTTGTTGGCAGTCGAGCAGTTCGAGCACCAGACGTTCGATGCAATTTTGAGAGCAGCTAGGAGGCATGAGTACACCTCCCAACGGATCGTGGATAGGACCAGAGGTAGGAAGCGGTCCCACAGTCAGATGCATCGATCATCAGCTCCAGCCCCAGCAGCTAGAAGTTTGACCATTGGAACTCCGAGGCGGACGGCATCAGTAACGTTGGTTCAGAATTCGACCCCGATGTACCCGCAGCAGCAGAAGCAGAAGCAGACTTCCGCGATGGGATGTTATCATTACGGGAAGCCAGGCCATGTAGTGGCAGATTGTCGTAGGGCACAAGGATTGTGCCTAGCTTGTGGAGCTGCAGATCACAAGATAGGAGCCTGTCCGAATAGGGGTAGTTCGTCCTCTTCCAACCTAACCAGTCCATAGGTTAGGGGACCAGCACCCATGCAGCAGCAACAGTACCCGAGGCCATTGTTGCCTCAGGCCCAGGCATTTCATCAACAGAACCAGCAGCAGTATACCCAAGCCCAAGTACAGAGCAGGTAGAGAGGTTTCCAGCAGAGGGAACCCGCAGCTAGAGGTCAGGCCATGATGATGGCTATGGAAGAAGAAGTTGCTCCAGGTGAGGTAGTGGCAGGTACTATTCTCGTCAACTCCTTTCCAGCTTCAGTATTATTTGATTCTGGTGCATCGCATTCATTCATGTCTGCACGATTCGCAACACGGATAGGATTGGAGCCCGAGTCATTATCAGTGAGGCTCAATATACTTACTGGTAATGGTCTTATGGGGGTAGATCGAGTGTTTTTCTCGTATCGGATCGTAGTTAGCGGTAGAGAGTTCCCTGCTAGATTTATAGAATTTCCTATGGCAGACTATGATGTAGTCTTAGGCATGGATTGGTTGAGGAACCAGTATGCTAGGATAGACTGCCATGTTGGCAGGGTTATCTTTAGTATTCCAGGCGAGCCAGAGTTTTTATTTTCCAGAGGCACGGTGGAGCCATCCTCCCCAGTGTTGCGGATGGCAGTAGCAGCAGTTCAGTTGCCCCGAATAGTTGAAGAATTTCCAGATGTTTTCCCAGAAGAACTTCCAGGTATGCCTCCGGAGCGGGAGATCGAGTTCACTATAGACTTGGTCCCCGGGACAGCCCCAGTATCAGAGCGAGTCTACAGAATGGCGCCTTCAGAGTTGGAGATTTTGTACAAGATGATTGAAGAACTCAGGACCAAGGGATTCATTCGTGTAAGTGGATCGCCTTGGGGAGCCCCGATGCTTCTTGTAAAAAAGAAGGATGGTACGTCCAGGCTATGTGTAGATTATCGTACCTTGAACTCAGTGACAATCAAGAACAGATACCCTCTCCCGAGGATAGATGACTTGTTTGATCAACTCAAAGGGGCTTCAGTGTTTTCAAAGATAGACTTGCGGTCAGGATACCACCAGATCAGAGTCAGAGAGCAGGACATCCCGAAGATAGCTTTCCGATCTAGGTATGGGCATTGGAAGTTCCTTGTTATGCCCTTTGGAGCAACCAATGCGCCAGCAGTATTCATGGACCTCATGAATCGCATTTTCAAGCCTTACTTGGATCAGTTCGTGATCGTGTTCCTAGATGATATCCTGGTCTACAGTAAGAGTGAAGCTGAGCATGAGCAGCATCTCAGAATCGTCCTTCAGACGCTTAGGGAGCACCAGTTGTACGCCAAGTTCAGTAAATACGAGTTCTGGCTCGATCGTATTTCATACTTGGGTCATATCATTACTCGAGGAGGAGTGGAAGTGGATCCCCAGAAGATTGTGGCTATCGAGACTTGGCCAGCACCCAGCTCAGTGGCAGAAGTTCGCAGCTTCCTTGGATTGGCCGGCTACTATCGGCGATTCATTTCAGATTTTGCAAGGATTTCAGCGCCGATGACCCAGTTGACCCGTAAGGATGTGCCATTTGTTTGGACAGCAGAGTGTCAGGAATCATTCGAGAAGTTAAAGCGAGGTTTGATAACGGCTCCCATTCTCACACTTCCAGATGGGACCGGAGGATTCACAGTTTATTGCGATGCTTCAGGCAGAGGATTGGGATGTGTCTTGATGCAGCATGGGAAGGTAATATCTTATGCATCACGCCAACTTCGTGACCATGAGAAGAGTTACCCGACCCACGACTTGGAGCTAGCAGCAGTAGTATTTGTACTTAAGTTGTGGAGGCACTACTTGTACGGAGATAGAATGGAGATATTTACTGATCACAAGAGCCTGAAGTATGTTTTCACCCAGAAGGACCTTAATATGCGGCAGAGAAGATGGCTTGAGCTATTGGTGGACTACGATGTGGATTTGCAGTATCACCCGGGGAAGGCCAACGTTGTAGCAGATGCATTGAGCCGGAGAGCCGAAGTTTATTTTTTAATGGCGCAACCAGAGTTATTGGCAGATTTTCAGAAGATGGGAATTGAAGTGGTTCTTCCTACCAACGCGGCATTGATGGCCAGTCTACAGGTTCAGTCCAGCATAGTTGAGAGGATCCGAGTGGCACAGTCTACAGATTCCAAGCTTCAGCGGCTCAGAGCAGAGTTTGAGGCAGGAAGAAGGCCAGAGTTGTGCATTCATGAAGATGGTACACTTCGACACGGCTCTCGTCTTTGTGTACCCAATGGAGATATCAGACAAGAAGTCATGGCAGAAGCTCACAGTTCACAGTATTCTATTCATTCCGGTGGCACGAAGATGTACCGTGATATCCGTCAGCACTTCTGGTGGAATGGCATGAAGAGGGAGATAGCCCGGTTTGTCTTTCTGTGTTTGGTTTGCCAGCAGGTTAAAGCTGAACATCAGAGGCCCGCTGGACTTCTTCATCCCTTGTCGATTCCAGAATGGAAGTGGGAGCATGTGACCATGGATTTTGTGACTGGATTGCCTAGATCCCCAGCTGGTCGAGATGCTATTTGGGTTATAGTTGACCGGCTCACGAAGGTGGCTCATTTTCTTCTATTTAGAGTTGGGCAGTCTACGGCTCAGCTAGCAGAGATGTACCTCAGGCAGATTGTCAGGCTTCACGGTGTGCCCTAAGTATCACCTCGGACCGAGATTCAAGGTTTACATCACACTTTTGGCGTAGCTTGCAAGAGAGTTTGGGAACTCGTCTCCAGTTCAGTTCAACATATCATCCGCAGACAGATGGTCAGTCAGAACGCATAATCCAGACTCTTGAAGACATGCTGAGATCTTGTACCCTTGACCTCGGTGGTTCGTGGGAAGATTACCTGCATCTTGTAGAATTCTCGTACAACAATAACTTCCAGGCCAGCATCCAGATGGCTCCGTTCGAGGCTCTGTATGGTAGAAAGTGCAGATCCCCGCTAGCATGGGATGATGTCGGAGAGAAGCAGATGCTTGGTCCAGAGATGATTGCCCAGACAGTTGAAGTGATCAGAAGGATCAGAGATCGTCTTCGAGTTGCCCAAGATCGCCAGCGGCATTGGGCCGATGCTCATCGGCGACCCCTAGAGTTTGCTATCGGCGACCATCTATTCCTTAGGATCTCGCCTAACCGCGACGTCATTCACTTTGGCGTACGGGAAAAGCTTAGTCCTAGGTATATAGGGCCGTTCGATATCCTGGAGCGAGTAGGAGATGTATCCTATTGTCTTGCTCTTCCGCCATCGCTAAGTGAGGTGCATGATGTATTCCATGTGTCCCAATTGCGACGGTACGTCCCGGACCCGAGCCACATCCTAGACCATTCGGAACTGGTTGTTGGTACCAACCTTTCGTATGAGGAGAGGCCCGTGTCTATATTGGACCGGAGAGAGAAGATACTCAAGAACAAGACTATTAGTTTAGTCCGTGTTGCTTGGGATCATCACTCTCTAGGTGAGTCAACGTGGGAGCGTGAGGATGACATCCGATCACGATATTCCTACCTGTTTGACTCGTAAGGTATAATGTCTTCCTTATGCCTTATGTTTTCCATCCCTTGCTTGCATGTATGATTGTCTGATTGCTTGCCTGGTTATAGCTTGCATGTGATTAATATAGCTTGTCCTTGTCTCTCTAGCCTCTTAATTAAATTTCGAGGACGGAATTCTTTTAAGGTGGGTAGAGTTGTGACACCCATATTCTGAATACGTATTTTGTCAAGCTTGCATGTATTTCAGACCTGTATTTATTTTCTCGGGTTTTGGCATGTACTTGTAATTGGCTTGACTTGCAGATTTTGGTTCTCGTAAATGGGTTTTCACATGACTTGGTTTTATTTTTTGGAGGAGAATTGGTTTGGTTTAGTTGGTTTAAAATGCATTGGACACTCCACCATCAACACAACACAACCCACCCTCATTAAAACTCCACCTACTTTTCTCTCTCCTCCATAATTCTCTTATTTATTTCTCCATCTTCTTCTTCTTCCTTCCTCTACACAACACCAACACCCATAGGCAAGTGCACCTTGCCACCACATGAGAACCACATATTATTTGTTCATTAGTTAGATTAGGCCATAGTGATCAACATTAGTGCTTGACATTTTGTGATTTGGAGTCTCCATTGTTCTAGATCTAGGTTTTAACTATTTTCGGATTTACATGGTTTTGATCTATTTTGGTTGGATTTTTGTGGGTTTTGATGCTTCCATGTGGAAGAGAATTCAATTTTACTCAAGTTAGAACTTTGAAAATCTAGATTTGGCTTTGATTTGACAAAGATATGAAGAATTGAAGTTTTAGAGTTCTTGGAGTTATTCTCGGGTTGGAGGAGCAGACCTCTCGGCCTGCGCTCTTTAGCGCAAAGCCGATTGCGCAGCTCACCCTTTGGTGAACTACGCATCCCCTCGGCCAGCGCATTGCGCTGAGCTGAACTGCGCTGGCGCTTATTAGCCCAGCGTTCCCTTTCCCCTTGCGCGCTTGACCTATGCGCAATCCACTCATGCGCAATCCATTTCTGCGCAATCCACTCCTGCGCAATCCAGTCCTGCACAATCCATTTCTGCGCAATCCACTCCTGCGCACTTGGCCCATGCGCCATCTGCCCATGTGCCCTGTGCTCCTGCGTAGTTCACCCTGCGCAGCTGACACCCTGCGCAATCCAACCCCTGACCCCCCTTGTGCAAACCATTGGCTCTTGGAGTTTTAGTTTTATTTCTCTAAGCTTGGCTCTTCTATAGCCCTGTATATTGATATTTTATTAGATATTTTACGCCCACTTTATATCCTTACGCCCTTTGTCATGAACTTGATTTTACTTAATATGTTTGGAATGACTATTGTACATGTCATGGTATAACAAGGAACTAGCATAACACGACAGTGACCCGTAGTGGTGCACTCCTGACATGATAGTGGCCCGTCGTGGCGCACTCCTGACAAGTACCCTGTGTAACACCCTGTTTTCTGAAATTGGAGATTTTTGAAAATTTATTATTTTATTATTTAATAGTGGTATTTTAGTCATGGCAAGATTTTCTGGTGATTTTAGTTAAGTTAAACCATTTCTAAAGTCATGCTAAGTCATGACTTATGACTTTGTGATTTTGGTTAGTATAACTTAGTATAAACCCTAGTTTTCCTTAACCTAGAAGTTGCCATGACCATGAGAGCTTAGCCATAGGCTTAGAACACCAAATTAGTAATTTTTGGCCAAAAGGGTATTTTGGTAATTTTCTAGGAATTATTTGGAATTATTTAGATTTATGTGATTTATTATTATTTAATTAGTTGATTAGTGTCATGAGAGCCCCTAACCTAGTTTAGCACTAATCTAGAGGTTAGCTACTAACCTAGAATGATAAGGGGATAGATATTAGTCATGGGTTAAAGTAGGGAAAATATCTAGATATTACATTTTAGATCTTTTGCTTGAAACACTCAAAAGATCAAGCCTTTAGCACCAAAAGTCCTTGCCTTAACCTAGAAGCAAGCCTAGGACACCCCCCCTTGCTATGGCCGGCCAAGGACACCCCCCTTGGCAGCCCACCCATGATATAAACCCATTGGAATGATTCATGAACAAATTACATGAAATTTATTCCACAAAAATTCCCTTTCCTTTCAACCTTCATAACTTGAGCTATTTTGATCCAAATTGACTCTAGTCTCTTGCATTGGGACCCTACAACATCTAGGGTGCTAAGGGAAGCTAGAAATTCAGAATTTGGGAGCTTGGGCATCGTCAAATTGAAGGAAGCACAACCCCCATTTTCCTTGTTTTTCCTTGGTTTTGCACAATAGGTATTTTCTCACAAACTTAGTCAAATTCCTGTTTTTCTTTCATAAATGCATTCATATAGGACTACCTGAACTGTAGGTCAAATTTGGTGGAAATTAGAAGTGTTTTGGTGTCGTATCGGACACGTATCCTATTTGAAATTTAATGTATTTTGTGTTCTGTCATAGTGTAAATTACTCACTGTTTCCCAAATGTTTTTGAACCAAATTCTAGCCTAGACCTAGCTAAACCTAACCCCTATATACTGAGCACATTTTGAGCTTGTGTCGTGTCCAAAACTGGACACAAAGCTCTCAGTTTTTCCACTGTCTGGACACTGCACAGTACACAAAATATGTCCTGCTACCTAGACACGTTTTCTCGACACATACACCACTTGGACACTTGCCATTTGGCATGCACGTAGGGGCATTGACTGACAAGTCATACCCAAAATTTGGGGTGTGCTCGTGTCGTATCGAGGACACGAGGACACGTGCACTGGTCGTGCACTGACAGTGCACGCACGCACAGAGTCCACTTCGCACGTCTCGTATCGTGCGGACACGATACTTCGA
The DNA here is from genome assembly GCA_029216955.1 of Iris pallida. Classification (NCBI taxonomy): domain Eukaryota; kingdom Viridiplantae; phylum Streptophyta; class Magnoliopsida; order Asparagales; family Iridaceae; genus Iris; species Iris pallida. Next base: position 4,996,564 of record JANAVB010019997.1, read on the forward strand.
CACCTCGTGTTTGCACGAGTGTATAGCCCATCATGTGGGATACACGTGTATATGACCACGAGGCCCCACATGGCTCGTGTCGTGTCCACGAGACACGAGAACCCATGCACGACGCGGTGCAGAACACTGAGTATCAGTCGATTTTCATCGACTGATACAGAGTTCGTGCCGTGTCCTGAGGACACGTGGACACGAGACAGGCTACCTAAACCCTAGACCAACCCTAGGCGAACCTACCCACACGTGCACGAGACTTCTAGACACGTGTGTCGTGTCCTAGAGCTAAGTGCACGCGTGCACGACGCTGTGACATTGCACAGTGTATCAGTGTTTACCCGTATAGTGTTTTTGAATGTTTGGACACGTGAATCCGTGTCGTGGTGTCGTGTCAGGCACCTAGGATACTAGGGTATCTACGGGGTGTCAGTTACCAACCATTAGTGTTGAGCCATAGCTCGATTTTGTGGGTGAAATTGGGATTACCAACTGTCGGGTGCACAGTGTCTCAGTTTCCAGTTTTGGGATTTATTTCCAGATTTTAAAGGTGAATTTCAAATCGATTTTTGATGTGATTTATATATGTATTAGTATATTTTTAGTATGTGTATGGGTAGTATATATGTATGTGTGAGTGTGGGTAAATTTTGGGGGTATTTGGTAGTGTATATAGGGAGTTGTGTGTATATACATATATATGTATATATGGACTGTGTGTGTGTGTGTTTGGGGTCTGGAATTGTGGTTCCAGAATCTGGAACCCAGCCCCTCTCTCTCACTGTCCTGTCTCTCTCTCATTCACCCTCTCTCTCACTCTATATCCCTCTCTCATTTTTTCCCTCTCTATATATTTGTAGTATATATGTAAGTATATATATATATGTATATATATATATATATATATATATATATATATATATATATATATATATATATATATATATATGATATATATGTATATGTTTGTATTAGTTTACATTAGGTCATTGTATATAAATATGTGAGTGTGGGTGATGGTATCATATATAGTATTCCTATATTGATATTGATATTGGGTAGTGGATAGATAGTGTATATCTATATATATAGGTATATATGTATATATAGATAACTTGCTAGGTATAGGTTTATATAGAAACCCTATATTAGCCTATGGCTAAGCTACTAGCCTATGGCATAAAGGCTAACCCTAATTGACTAGTGACCCCTTGACCTAAACACTAACTAATGACCCTTGTTTGACTAGAGTTGACCAAAGTCAACCTAGGGTCAAACTTGACCTAAATTGAACTTGAATTAACCTAGAATGACTAGTTTGACATTGGTTGACCTAACTTGACTAGTAGACCTAGTTTGACTAGATAATTTACCATTGTTGACCAAAGTCAACTATAGGTCAACCATGACCAAATTGACCTAGAAATGGCTTGGATGAACATAGAAGGACTTGTTGACTAAGATTTGACTAAACCCTAGGCTATTAACTAGTTGGTTTAGGTTTGACCTATATATGAGTATACTATTGTGACTTGGGTTTTATGGAAGGACTTATGTATGGGTTAAGTTAGATACTTAGAGTTGAGTCATGACTTGAGATTGGAATGTGGGATTAGCTTGAATATAGGATTAAGGTTGGTATTATATATATGTATATATATGTGTGGTATACTTGTATAGGTATTGGTTATACCTTAACCTTGTGGTATTGACTTAGATAGTTGACCATTGACTTAATCACCTTGCTGACTAGTCTTTGTTTAGCCCAAAACCTTAGTTGGTCTAAGTTTGACCTAGACTTGATCCAGATTGATCATGTTGACTAGTATTTGACTAGTTTGATTAGAATGTTGACCAAGAGCTGACTTTAACCTAGATTTAACTAACCTTGACTTGTTTGACCTTGTTTGACTTTATTTGACTCAGTTTGATCCCCTGTGACCTAGTATGACTTCCTGTGACCCAGTTTGACTATTGAGTTGACCAAGAGTTGACTTTTGACCAGATTGACCTAGAATCATGTAGTATGCATTGTATACTTTATTTTTACCATTGTGGATACATTGTGACTTGTATTACTCTGATTAGGAGCCATACACCTCTCCTCAGACAGTATATCCTCTCCAGACATTCAGTTATCAGGCGAGTACATTCTCTGACCGTTTCATACTTGTTTAGGCTTTACTTCTCGCTCTAGATTACTTTACTTGATGCTGTCACGTTGGTAACACGGATTGGTACTATATGGATCTTTACATGAGATGTTATCCCCCTCGAGAGCATCGGGTACTTCATGTTATGTGTGTTTCACTATCATCATGTACTCCTATGCTTCCATTATTCATGTGCACTCATGTGATCATGTACTCTCATGTTTACTGAGCCCTCATGTATACTATCATGTGTACCCTTTCATGGGCCCCATGTGATATCATGTACAATAACGTAACTTGTATAGATCCTTGTGTATTGATTGGGGTAACGGGGGAGTAGAAGTGGACATGTGAATAATTCCAAAGTAGTGTAATCATGTGCAAACTCAGTAGTGTAATCATGTATAAATTCTAGCCATTCACATGCCTATCTTGTGCTCTATATCACTAGTCACTACAGTTCTCTATATACAGTAGATATTTCATTACAGCTATCTCTTTTACAGCGTATATTTCCTTTCAGCAGTTCATGTATCTTACTCTATTGCCTGTATCGTATTTCCTAACCTGCTATGCACTGCGTGAGATGTATTGTGCTCGTTTCCGTCCTGATTGGACCTGTTGAAAATATTACAGAGGATGAGGATAAGGCCCTGGTGACTACCTACTATGGAGCAGGACTAGATGACACTTATGTTGTGGACCCTCAGCAGGATCCACCTGCAGCTGAGGATGTTGCCCCAGTAGTCTAGGCTAGTTTAGCTAGACAGTCTTTCGGTATTATCTTTTTGTCTCACATCTGAGTTGTATTTTGAGATGTTGAGGTATATAGACTCTTAGACTTGTTGTATTATGAGTTGGCATTCTGGATATTATGTTATACTAGACACTTAGACTTTTTCATCTATGCTATGGTTCTCTTTGAGTTACTATCTATCTATCTGTTCTTCATTTTTCTACCTTAGATGTGATTGAGACAGCATGTTGTGATGTTACCTCCATTCGGAGAGTATAAACTGTACAGGTACCTTTATATTGTTAGATGATTGACCTAGGACAGCGTTCTACCGCCGACACTGCGGCATAGGCTGGGCGTTGTTACGTCTCGTACCCTAACAGTGGGTGCGGGTCGTGACACGTTTTTAGTGGTGGCCCATGCAGGTCTCGAGTTTATGTAGTGGTATTCGAACTAGAGTATCACTACAGCCTGCGATAGGATTTGAGGAATAGGCTTAGAGAGAGTGGATACTCAATCACTGCTAGGATACTTTGAGAGATTCCTGGGATGACCCTTGAGAATCTCATTTGAAATTACGATTTAAACTCCTTTTTCCTTGATTGAATTTGATTTTGGAGGATTCACTGTAGAACTTTGAATCCTGGTATTAGTTGATGATCTTAAAAATTTTGTAGTTGTTGATTTTAATTTCTTAGTGTTAGATTAATATCTTTTATTTTTTTGGGTACTCAATCACAATTATGAGAAAACTCTTATCTGTTTCTTGCCATCTAATCCTCTTGCTAATTGCCTTTCATTGAAATGAACTGTCCTCTCTATTTTGCACCTTGCTTAGACTCTTTCTACCAATCTATGTGACTGTATCCCAAACCTGACTTACTCGACATTTCCTCAAATTAAGACTTTATTGAGACCTTCTAACCTTGACCCTTGATTGATCGAACCCTAACTATATTCATCTACTAGCCTACCTTCATATAGGTATTCCATGTCCCACTAAAATCTGTCTCCTTGTACTCTATTTTCTTGACATGATTTTCTGGTCAAATGGCTAAACTATAACCTCTACCATGATACTAAATTAATTCTTATTTCAGTTAGAGATCCACCTTGGCTCAATTCTTTCGACCTGGCATGTGATGGTGTTCTGCTTGAACCCTCAAATACTTAACCTCGTACCTTATCTTGAATGCTTGACCCGATTGGTTAAGGATTTTGGACTATGTATTTTCTTCATCATTTCTACCCTTACTTATATCTTATGCTATAAATTTATCCTTAAGTTTTACAAGCTTATCCTTTTCGAGCTTGATCATGATATATTTATTGGGTGTACACCCACTAACATATTATCTAATCAGAACCGGCGCATGATGGTCTGATCAACCTATTGCGTTTTGGTTCGCTTTTTCATATATTAATCTAAGTGGATGGAGACAGTTAAACTTGCCCTAGAATCTTGTCCGCAACAGCCTTGACAATTCTCCTTGGAATTATTTTATCACCTATGAACCTCGTATTCGTATCCAGTTGAATTAAATTTTATCATGACCTGGATCTTCATCATTGGATGCTCGTGCTTATACTTAATTTTATTGATTTCCCATCTTGCCCAAATCTCTATTTTTCCTGAAATTGATCAACTTAGATCGTGTCAAGACTAAAATCTATTTGTGATTGTTTGTACCTAAATTTTCAATTTTCTTTTTATGGAAGGATAACTTTAATGATTTCTCACTTACTTGTTAATGACATATTTTCATATAGGATGGTAGACGACCCTATAGCCTTGATGATTGTTGTTTCCTTATCTTCCCAATTAGGACACTTTAGATTGCTTGTACGTTTTGATACCATAGGACAGTATTGATCTAGAATGACTAGTGCACCTAGATGAGACCGCAGACTGTTCCATTTAACCTGTCCCTCTGGTACCACTATCTCATCACGATTTTTGGTTCAATTTAGGCCATAGACCCTTCCCACTCTAAATTGTGATCACCGTAGACATGTTACCGTGACTTTTAAATTTGGAACACAAGACTAGTTGTTTTCTCAAAACTAATTTCACATACGTAACCTAGACATGACATACTACACCTATGACCTTAGTGTCCCACTCAGGCATACCATCGTGTGCTTCATTTGCATAGTACGATTTTCCTGACCCGAGGCTCCATCCTGATTTACCCCATGGAGTTACTTTTGGCTTCGATTTAAATTGAGGACACCTTATGACCTAAAACTGTCAGCCAATTTTTGGACATGACCCAGTATAGGTCTACTACCCATATTTTGCTTGTTGACCTTGTATGTTGCTTAGGTAGTGGCTTCGTCCCTGATTGTTGAGGGTTTGACCTAGGAGGAGTACGACCATCTAAATTTCGAGGACGAAATTATTTTAAGGTGGGTAGACTTGTAACACCCTGTTTTCTGGAATTGGGGATTTTTGAAAATTTATTATTTTATTATTTAATAGTGGTATTTTAGTCATGGCAAGATTTTCTGGTGATTTTAGTTAAGTTAAACCATTTCTAAAGTCATGCTAAGTCATGACTTATGACTTTGTGATTTTGGTTAGTATAACTTAGTATAAACCCTAGTTTTCCTTAACCTAGAAGTTGCCATGACCATGAGAGCTTAGCCATAGGCTTAGAACACCAAATTAGTAATTTTTGGCCAAAAGGGTATTTTGGTAATTTTCTAGGAATTATTTGGAATTATTTAGATTTATGTGATTTATTATTATTTAATTAGTTGATTAGTGTCATGAGAGCCCCTAACCTAGTTTAGCACTAATCTAGAGGTTAGCTACTAACCTAGAATGATAAGGGGATAGATATTAGTCATGGGTTAAAGTAGGGAAAATATCTAGATATTACATTTTAGATCTTTTGCTTGAAACACTCAAAAGATCAAGCCTTTAGCACCAAAAGTCCTTGCCTTAACCTAGAAGCAAGCCTAGGACACCCCCCCCCTTGCTATGGCCGGCCAAGGACACCCCCCTTGGCAGCCCACCCATGATATAAACCCATTGGAATGATTCATGAACAAATTACATGAAATTTATTCCACAAAAATTCCCTTTCCTTTCAACCTTCATAACTTGAGCTATTTTGATCCAAATTAACTCTAGTCTCTTGCATTGGGACCCTACAACATCTAGGGTGCTAAGGGAAGCTAGAAATTCAGAATTTGGGAGCTTGGGCATCGTCAAATTGAAGGAAGCACAACCCCCATTTTCCTTGTTTTTCCTTGGTTTTGCACAATAGGTATTTTCTCGCAAACTTAGTCAAATTCCTGTTTTTCTTTCACAAATGCATTCATATAGGACTACCTGAACTGTAGGTCAAATTTGGTGGAAATTAGAAGTGTTTTGGTGTCGTATCGGACACGTATCCTATTTGAAATTTAATGTATTTTGTGTTCTGTCATAGTGTAAATTACTCACTGTTTCCCAAATGTTTTTGAACCAAATTCTAGCCTAGACCTAGCTAAACCTAACCCCTATACACTGAGCACATTTTGAGCTTGTGTCGTGTCCAAAACTGGACACAAAGCTCTCAGTTTTTCCACTGTCTGGACACTGCACAGTACACAAAATATGTCCTGCTACCTAGACACGTTTTCTCGACACATACACCACTTGGACACTTGCCATTTGGCATGCACGTAGGGGCATTGACTGACAAGTCGTACCCAAAATTTGGGGTGTGCTCGTGTCGTATCGAGGACACGAGGACACGTGCACTGGTCGTGCACTGACAGTGCACGCACGCACAGAGTCCACTTCGCACGTCTCGTATCGCGCGGACACGACACTTCGACACCTCGTGTTTGCACGAGTGTGTAGCCCATCATATGGGATACACGTGGATATGACCACGAGGCCCTACGTGGCTTGTGTCGTGTCCACGAGACACGAGAACCCATGCACGACGCGGTGCAGAACACTGAGTATCAGTCGATTTTCTTCGACTGATACAGAGTTCGTGCCGTGTCCTGAGGACACGTGGACACGAGACAGGCTACCTAAACCCTAGACCAACCCTAGGCGAACCTACCCACACGTGCACGAGACTTCTAGACACGTGTGTCGTGTCCTAGAGCTAAGTGCACGCGTGCACGACGCTGTGACATTGCACAGTGTATCAGTGTTACCCGTGTAGTGTTTTTGAATGTTTGGACACGTGAATCCGTGTCGTGGTGTCGTGTCAGGCACCTTGGATACTAGGGTATCTACGGGGTGTCAGTTACCAACCATTAGTGTTGAGCCATAGCTCGATTTTGTGGGTGAAATTGGGATTACCAACTGTCGGGTGCACAGTGTCTCAGTTTCCAGTTTTGGGATTTATTTCCAGATTTTAAAGGTGAATTTCAAATCGATTTTTGATGTGATTTATATATGTATTAGTATATTTTTAGTATGTGTATGGGTAGTATATATGTATGTGTGAGTGTGGGTAAATTTTGGAGGTATTTGGTAGTGTATATAGGGAGTTGTGTGTATATACATATATATGTATATATGGACTGTGTGTGTGTGTGTTTGGGGTCTGGAATTGTGGTTCCAGAATCTGGAACCCAGCCCCTCTCTCTCACTGTCCTGTCTCTCTCTCATTCACCCTCTCTCTCACTCTATATCCCTCTCTCATTTTTTCCCTCTCTATATATTTGTAGTATATATGTAAGTATATATATATGTATATATATATATATATATATGATAATATATATGTATATATTTGTATTAGTTTACATTAGGTCATTGTATATAAATATGTGAGTGTGGGTGATGGTATCATATATAGTATTCCTATATTGATATTGATATTGGGTAGTGGATAGATAGTGTATATCTATATATATATATATAGGTATATATGTATATGTAGATAACTTGCTAGGTATAGGTTTATATAGAAACCCTATATTAGCCTATGGCTAAGCTACTAGCCTATGGCATAAAGGCTAACCCTAATTGACTATTGACCCCTTGACCTAAACACTAACTAATGACCCTTGTTTGACTAGAGTTGACCAAAGTCAACCTAGGGTCAAACTTGACCTAAATTGAACTTGAATTAACCTAGAATGACTAGTTTGACATTGGTTGACCTAACTTGACTAGTAGACCTAGTTTGACTAGATAATTTACCATTGTTGACCAAAGTCAACTATAGGTCAACCATGACCAAATTGACCTAGAAATGGCTTGGATGAACATAGAAGACTTGTTGACTAAGATTTGACTAACCCTAGCTATTACTAGTTGGTTTAGGTTTTACCTATATATGAGTATCTATTGTGACTTGGGTTTTTGTGAAGGACTTATGTATGGGTTAAGTTAGATACTTAGAGTTGAGTCATGACTTGAGATTGGAATGTGGGATTAGCTTGATATAGGATTAAGGTTGGTATTATATATATGTATATATGTGTGGTATACTTGTATAGGTATTGGTTATACCTTAACCTTGTGGTATTGACTTAGATAGTTGACCATTGACTTAATCACCTTGCTGACTAGTCTTTGTTTAGCCCAAAACCTTAGTTGGTCTAAGTTTGACTAGACTTGATCCAGATTGATCATGTTGACTAGTATTTGACTAGTTTGATTAGAATGTTGACCAAGAGCTGACTTTAACCTAGATTTGACTAACCTTGACTTGTTTGACCTGTTTTGACTTATTTTGACTCAGTTTGATCCCCTGTGACCTAGTATGACTTCCTGGACCCAGTTTGACTATTGAGTTGACCAAGAGTGACTTTCACCAGAGCCTAGAATCATGTAGTATGCATTGTATACTTTATTTTTACCATTGTGGATACATTGTGACTTGTAACTGATTAGGAGCTATACACCTCTCCTCAGACAGTATATCCTCTCAGACATTCAGTTATCAGGCGAGTACATTCTCTGACCGTTTCATACTTGTTCAGGCTTACTTCTCGCTCTAGATTACTTACTTGATGTGTCACGTTGGTAACACGGATTGGTACTATATGGATCTTTACATGAGATGTTATCCCCCTCGGGAGCATCGGGTACTTCATGTTATGTGTGTTTCACTATCATCATGTACTCCTATGCTTCCATTATTCATGGCACTCATGTGATCATGTACTCTCATGTTTACTGAGCCCTCATGTATACTATCATGTGCACCCTTTCATGGGCCCCATGTGATATCATGTACAATAACGTAACTTGTTAGATCCTTGTGTATTGATTAGGGTAACGGGGAGTAGAAGGGACATGTGAATAATTCCAAAGTAGTGTAATCATGTGCAAACTCAGTAGTGTAATCATGTATAAATTCTAGCCATTCACATGCCTATCTTGTGCTCTACATCACTAGTCACTACAGTTCTCATATACAGTAGATATTTCATTACAGCTATCTCTTTTACACGTATATTTCCTTTCAGCAGTTCATGTATCTTACTCTATGCCTGTATCGTATTTCCTAACCTGCTATGCATGCGTGAGATGTATTGTGCTCGTTCCCGTCTGATGGACCTGTTGAAAATATTACAGAGGATGAGGATGAGGCCCTGGTGACTACCATATGGAGCAGGACTAGATGACACTTATGTTGTGGACCCTCAGCAGGAGACACCTGCAGCTGAGGATGTTGCCCCAGTAGTCTAGGCTAGTTTAGCTAGACAGTCTTCGGTATTATCTTTTTGTCTCACATCTGAGTTGTATTTGAGATGTTGAGGATATAGACTCTTAGACTTGTTGTATTATGAGTTGGCATTCTGGATTATGTTGTACTAGACTTAGACTTTTCATCTATGCTATGGTTCTCTTTGAGTTACTATCTATCTATCTGTTCTTCATTCTACCTTAGATATGATTGAGACAGCTGTTGTGATGTTACCTCCATTCGGAGAGTATAAACTGTACAGGTACCTTTATATTGTTAGATGATTGACCTAGGACAGGTTCTACGCCGACACTGCGGGTAGGCTGGGCGTTGTTACGTCTCGTACCCTAACGTGGGTG